>JASDQU010186546.1:35618-51103 GCA_032191745.1 Picea mariana | reverse complement strand
TTTGGGGCTTCTAGATGACTCCTGAGGGTTCTCCAACTTCACATGGCCATAACTCTCTAACCGCAAGGAGTTATGTGACGTTCCACATACCACCGGAAATGGAATGACTTGTACTATCCATAAAGAATATTCTTACCTTCAAATATATTAAAAATCATACCATTATACATTAAACAAACTTGTGTCCATTACCCAAACCTTTGTGCTACCAGAATTCGCTACCGAAATTTCTTCAAGGGTTGACATCAATGACAACCAACCCAAATAATCAACAAGATTGGTACATGAGACTAGATGTAAACAGTCTACAGGAAGTGCCAAAGAATATCACATATGTGAAAAAACTACTGGTAAACGAATTTCAGAAGCCCAATTCAGAAGACCAGTACATGAATGAAATGATTGACATCAGGAAGAAACTAGGTGAGTCTGTTTGGGAGATTGATCAGAGGTTCAAACATATGAAAGGAAAGTTCAAATAAATAATTAAGGACATGAAACATAGGAAATTAATTGTGAAATCACTGTTACCACACTTGAAATACCCATTAAGACAACAAAAATTTAAACTCTAGCGGAGGATCTATAGGCATCCCTGCAACTAGAAGATAACTAGTACTAGAAGACAGATCCAACAATAGAGGAGATGAAGGAGGATTTGAAGAATCTAAAATTTCATGTTAAACAGAATAAGGGAAAAGAGAAAAGAGAAGTTGTTTGGTGTACCCTATGCAAGACAAAAGGACACAATAAGAACAAATGTCCAACTTTTGCGCAATATATGGTAACAGGAGTACCAAACCCCTTGCCAACAGGAGGACCATGGTGCAAGATTTCTAAATCACATGGGCATGATCCATATCATTTTCCAATGATGCATAAGTATAAGACAATAATTTTATAGGATAAACTAGTAAATGCGGGCATAAACTAATCTCCCTAGATCCACCTGGATGTAGAACAAAACAGGACAGGACATGATGCTTTCCCTAAGTTACAATCATTGATTTAAGTGTCAAATAAGGAATTGATGACTTACCTTTGAGATCGATTCCTTATATCTTTGTTGTTCTGGCTTTGCTCTGTTGCTCTTGTGAAACCATATCTGCAATGACACAAACCAACCAGAGTGAAAGAAACTATGATAGATTCATTGAAAACTTAAACATGTGATCAAGGAGTCATGTAATAAAATGAGAATGATTTTATGGGAAACAAACATGCCACTGTATTATATTGAATAAAAGTGGAAGATACAACCGAAATTCCTTATGTCGCAAGTTCCCTTTTAGTGGTCCTTTGTCCCAACACACACATATACTTGTTCCGAGATTTGCATGAAGATTATCTTCAAAAGATTGATGATTGAATGCAGACATCAAGCATGAACTGAAATAATATTCTCCAACCTATTTTTCTAGCAGTCCTTTTCTCAACTTTGCTTAATTGTGCTTAACATTTTCCATGAGAAGCCCATTATTATATAGGAGAAGTTGAAGTGGTTAAAGCGATGAGGATGACCCCACCATATCAGAGAATTCAGTAGGATCGTAACCATATGGACGCCATCTCACATTCTAGAAGATTCCCCTTCTAGAAATTTATTGAACCTCTTTCCTCTTTTGGCTTTCAAATGTCGCCGCACCCCGCCTATATAGCCGCCTACGAAAATCTCACAAGCCATCTATAGAGCAGCCTATAGAAATCATGGATTTTCGCACTATACACTATGGGTAGCCTGCGGCGTCCTTCTAAAAAGTAGCCTTGCAAGGGAGGAAAGCAATCACTTTTCTCAGGAAAAAGATGATTTTGAGGGCCTGATTACATGCTTGTAAAGCATTAGAGTGACCAAAATAATGTGTAATAGAATGCCCCCCAAAGTATGAGGTCAGAACCTGTGACAATCGAAATACTTTGTAAAATAGTGTGTGTGTTGGGAACAAAGAACACATGAATCAGGAACCTGCAAACAAACAAGCATCTGCACAATATGATACCACGTCTGAACTAGGAATTCCCATGTTCAGACTACAAATAATTGAACTCATAAGTGTAAGTCATGGCCACTAATGATACACTATGGATCCATGTCATCAAAATGTTACATAGCCACCATGAATACACTGTGGATCTATGTATGAGAAAAAATTTGAATACAAACATATCCATGAGAGATACAAAGTGGATCTATGTGTCAATACAAATCATCATTACTCCATCGCAACCTAGACCATGAATGATGAGATCCAGGGTCTTCAAACCCATCATCCGTAAGTACGAATCTAGCCATGTGGTTACAGGTGTAGGAGTCGAATATGGTTAGAAACTGCTTGATTACCGATCATTAATGAAAATCGTTAACAAGTGTGAGGGAAATCACCATTGATGTCAATTACTCCCAATGTACTATAGTACAATCCAATGAATGTGAATGAATGAGCTAAAGTCAAACATTCGATGGAATATTTTGATCAGGGACCAATGATGTGAATCCACTGTCAAGAGCGAAGAAACTTGCTATTAGGGAATGCAGGCTCTAAGGTACTAAATGATTTCTAAGTCTCATTCTTGGATAATGAGTTGAATTCGACATGAAGATACTCGTCACAGGAGGGCCTTGATGTATCCCCCATCAATGACACGAAATAAGTAACATATTTAGAATAGAGTAAAATATGAATATGATCTGAAACTGACACAGGGAAGGTCGACGTGGTAGGAATTGACAACTGCAAATGGCTGAATCAAGAGAGGGATTATTCGGACTTCTCTTGAGAATATGGATGACATGACGACATTCTTGGCAACATTGACTCAAAGACAACCAAGATATAAAATTACAGAAAGTCAGATAAGAGACAATTGGATTTCCAAACCTAGATTCAAATGATGAAAAAGGGGGTGTCATGTTCAATAGTAACTCTTCGCTGCCATTAACATGGATACATAGACACTTTTCTTTCCCAAATCCCCCCCCACCATTTTTGGTGAGTACCTCTTTATTTTTACACAAGCTTGAGGAGGATAACATATGCTTGTAATGTAAGCTCATCCTTTGGATGAGTCCTTCGGTGTATTTTTAATGAACCCTAAGAAGGAGTGGTTCAGTCCCATGTGGGTCTTTTGATGTTTGTTTAACGAGTACAAAGATAGAAAGCTCAGGGGTTTTTCATGTTTATAGAGTCTGAAAAACACTTAAAGAGAACTCTCTCAGTTCCTTTTTCATAAAATAGTTCGACAGGACCAAAAAAGTGATAAACTATCACCCATCAAACATTTTATTCCAATATTTTTATGAGTGTGAACATAACAAGGTCGCTCGACAATCTTTTCATTTTTGTGGAGTGTGAAAAGAGCTTAAATGATGCTCCATGTGTGTCTCTTTTCATGTTACCAAGACGAGTACGAAAGGACGACAAAAATATACTCAGTTGTGTTCTCATAAATTTTCGAGAATGAGAATGAACGAAGAGTGAACTCGAGGTTTTACTAAAAAACCCTAAAAAGCATCGATATGCGTAATGAAGAGAAAACAAATTACGGAACAAACATCCATACTCCGTTAATTAGGACCCTAGTCTTTTTCCTGCAAGAAACAAGACACTCACGGGACTATTAGACTTGAGGGTTTATAACGAAATACATTTATATAATATAAAATATTATGAAAAAAGGTAAAAAGTGAAATAAATAAGAGTAAGAGCTCTTTTTACCATTTCATTTGCATTTGGTCAATAACTTTTTTGAAAACCCCTTTTTTACCCCTAAATTCGGCTGTCAATTGCAAGGAGCACAGGCGACCATTCGATGAATGGTCTCCGTCATGATAGTAAGCTCTTCATCCTCTTCCTTTTGAATGGATTGAAATTCATTTTTAGTGGTTAAAAGATGTTTTTTGAGTGAGTTTTTGGGCCGGTAGGCATGCGTTGGGGCCGCTGCAGGTGACTAGTATCAGGCCCTACGAAAATCCTACACTGTAATTGAAGCCCGATTACGGCAGCCGAAAACCCAAAAAGAAATGCATGCATTGGACCAAAAAGAATTCAAAAAATGATTATTAAAGTTTCTAACTGTCTTCTCTCATTTCCACGCAGGTGTTTGATTGCCAAAATGTTGGAGTGGAGAGAACGAGAGCATGACGATGATGACTTCATGGATTTGAATTATTTGAGCACCGTCAATGCCCTTCGACAATGTGGCTTGTTAAAATTCTTCAAGATCTAGGGCATGAGAGCCCAATTGAGAATATTAGAGTACTTGGTCCACATGTGGGAAATGAACCAGCAAGTGTTTCATGTGGGTGTCCATGTTCTTTCCTTGGACATCAAAGATGTTTACTTTTTGAAGGGGATATCTCGTTGTGGGGCACATGAGACCCTAACAGGGGGTCAAGGCGGTGGCTTGCCAATGAGTGAGTACATCCATCGACATTGTGAACCTGAGGCAGAGAGGTGCAAAGGTAAAGTGGCCATCAGAGGAGTTTGGGATCTAACTCTCAGAACCATTCTCCTTACTATTGCACGGATGGCGAGAAGTGCTTCACCACACATGGCCCTCCAGAGTTGTTTTCAATAAGCCATTGAATGCACATAACCTCGAGTGTTCAATTGGTGTGACGGTGTCCTCCACGGTATGAAGACACAAATCACTAAAAGCAAGAATGGAGACCTAAAGAAGTTTGGGTATGGGTCTATTTTGGTGTCTTTCTTCTTACAAAGAGTCCCTCATTACGGCTGGAGGTAGAGTGGGGAATACCAGACCCACGATACCCAAGAATGAAACAGTGGTGCGACCTTATGGCGCGACATGTAGTGGGCCCCATTGTCAAGTACAATGATGCATTTTTTGACTGGTTAAGGCCCCAAATTTTGATGATTGATGATTATGCGTATGTCAGCCTGGATTTTTGGGGCGATCTCGACTTGGTCCTCCCTTAGGGCTTTCAGTGGGAAAATCTAGGTAAGAAAGACATTTTTTTCTTTATAGTGTTTTTGTGGATTTTACAGGATATAAGATGTTTTTTGTGTTTTTGATCTAAATAATAATTAAAAAAATTTGACCATGCAGATGTAGGGATACACCGGCCTCCAGGCACATCTCTGATCCAAAGAGGAGGAGAGACAGGTGTAGTATCAGGGTGGGATGCTGGCAACTAGCAACTATGAGGAAATGGAGAAGAACTAGAGGGTTTGACAATAGGCATTTCCAACATATCGATCGAGGAGATCCTGAGGCATTATCAATGCCATACTATAGGCGTGTTTGACTCACTTATTCGGTTACTTTGTAGGGTGGCACGGGAAGTAGTATGCTATCGTGAGCAACATCCATGATGATATTTTGTAGAAGCCATGGGCTTCATATTTTGATATTTTGGTCCTTGGATGGAAAACATTTTTGTAAAACATTTTATCGTTATATATATACACGAGGCTTCTACCGGCTTACTCTGCTTCTATATAAAATGTGTAATGTGTGATTGGATTTATAAATGTCTCAAATGTCTGTCTAACACATAATTAGCTAGAGCATCAGTTAATGTATTTAGACATCTAGGAATGTGTTGATATTCAATATATTCAAAATAACGTTCCAAGAGGCGAATTCGTAGATATACCCGTAACAAAGTAGGACTTCGGATAGTATAAACATTATTTAACTAGAGCACTATGAGCTGCGAATCAAGTTGTACAATGAAGTGACGAATCCCAAGTGAAATAACATTGGTCAATAATTCGATGAATGCGCTATATTCTACAATATTATTGGTTGCATGACCGAGGAAAACACCTTGTAGAATGATAAGTTTGTTGGTAGGTGCATAGATTGCCCAAGCAATAGAAACTAGGTTCTGAGTACTACGGCTAGCACCATCGGCAAAGCCAATGTAGGGTAGTGAGGACACCGACATCTGGAAACCAAGAACAATGCAAGGTAAGCAGTTGGGGGTGGAAACCAAATAACAAAAAGCACACGAAAGTAACACACAAGAGTATGGTACAGTAAAAGTACAAGCAATCATGCAGAGACAGTCTAAGCATAGTACTGATTCAAGTAAAGCCCATTTCCGGGTTCACTCAAAGGAATGCCATCATAATCTACTAGCGCGTAAGCTCCCTTCTCTAACACTCGTTTGACGATATATGGACCTTGCCACATAGCTTCAAATTTTTCGGCTCCTAGTATATCATGATCTTGTTCATAGAGGAGAACTAGATCTCCCTTAGAGAAAACACATGGTTTGACATGCTTTTCATATTGGGCTTTTACGCATTTCTTCTGGGTTTCAATAACTAGAGTGGCATCACGACGGGTCTCATCTAATTGCATAAGATACAATAGACATTCTTCTTCGGCAGAGGTGTTTGATAGAATTTCGATGGCTAGCTTCAAAGATGGTATTTCACATTCAATCGAGAGAATGAATTCAATGTCATAGACCAGTTGAAAAGGGGTAAATCCCGTAGTAGACTTCATAGATGTTCGATAGGCCCATAATACTGAAAACAAAATCGTGTGCCAACTGGTCTTATGGATTCCTATTATCTGATGAAGCATAGTGATAAGGATTTTATTTATTGCTTCAACTTGGTCGTTAGCCTATGGATAGTAGGGGGTTGAGTTTTCATGCCGAAGACCCCACTTGTCGGTAAGTTTAGACATCACACAGTTTCAAAAATGGCTACTGTGATTAGTAACGATAGCTTGCGGGATCTCGAATCGAGTAATAATATGATTAAATATGAAAATAGATGCAGTTTTCCCAGTATTGTTGAATGTAGGCATCTCCTCGGCCCATTTTGTGAAATAATCCATGGCTACGATATTGTATCCATGTCCCCTATCCAAGTGAGGGTGACATGTCATGAAATCGATACCCCATTTTGCGAAAGGTCCGATGGAAACTATAGGGTGTAAGGGAACGGGATGTGATATTATTTTATTATTGTACGTTTGGCAAGCATGGCATTTTTGGATGGTGGTAATACAATCCTTAAATAAAGAAGGCCAAAAATACCTTGCTCATAAGATCTTTTGGGAAGTAGCATACCTATACATGTGACCACCACATGCTCCAGAATGGAATTCATTCAATGCTTTCTTAGCCTTGTCATAGGTGAGACATTGTCGAAAAAAGGATTCAACCCCACGACGATAAAGAGTGTCACTGAGGATGATATATTGACGATCTTGATATCGTATACGACGACGGTCAGTGCTAGATAGATCAGGGTGGAAAGTTTGAGTCTGGATATATATAATGATATCTCCATAACAAAGGTCATCGGAACTGATAAAAAAAAAGATATTCATTGGGTAAATAATCTTCTGCTACGTTTTCTGTTTCAGTGCAAGGAAGGTCACACATCAGTTCAGCAAACACCAAAGATTTCTTAGACTTAGCGCGTTTGAATTATAAGTCAAACTCTTGGTAAATCACTATCCATTTAGAGTACTTTCCCCCTGGCAATTGGCGTGTAAGAATGTGATGCATGGGGTTGCAATCGGAAATTACAGTGGTCTTCCGTAATAGGATGTAGTGACAGAAACATTGGATAGCTTGAATAGATGCCAAGGCCAGTTTTTCAACATGTAAATATTTGGTTTCGGTGGTCGTGAGACTCCAAATCAAATAATAGATGACATGTTCATCATGTGAATCATATTATTGGACTAGAACCATGGCGACGGTAGAGTCCGAAGCAATGAGATAAATGAAGTAATCTCGACTATAATCGGGTGGGAAAAGTAATGGGGTATGGGTTAAAGTCAGTTTCAAAGCTTCGAAAGCTTCATTGGCAGTGGAATCCCATACGAACTCAGAAACTTTCTTTAGCAATCGAGTAAACTTGAGTGTTAATTGAGCGTAGTTTGGGATGAAATGACGTAAAAAGTTTTCCTTCCCTTGCAAACTTTGAAGCTGGTGAAGTGAAGAAGGAGGAGGGAGATTGAGGATCGCCTCGACTTTCAAAGGATCGACCCTGATGCCCTGGCATGAAATGATAAAACCTAGAAGTCAGTTTTACTCCACACAGAAAACACATTTGTGTGGGTTTAAGTGTATACGTTAGAACCGACAACGAAGGAAAATGGCTCGGAGGTGTGCCGGGTGGTCACTACGATGCATGGAATGTACCAGTAGGTCATTTAGATATGGTTGTACAATGTGCTTAATATCATGAAAAGCATAAGACATGGCATGTTGAAAAGTCACATCGACGTTCTTTAAACCAAAGGGTAGTTTCTAGTAGGAAAAGTTTCCCCAAGGACAAATAAAAACTGTTTTGTGTTAATCCACGGGCAAGATGTTGATTTGAATATAGCCAGAGAAACCGTCCATTAAAGAGAATATTTCACTCCTGATGCAATCGTCGACAATCTGGTCAACGGAGGGGGTGGGAAAGTTGTCCTTAGGACAAGCTTGATTCATATCCCTATAATCGACGCAGACACGGATTGTACCTTGTTTCTTGTTAACGGAAACGAGATTGGATACCCAATCAGTTAAAGCCACAGGATAAATAAAGCCATCTTTAAGAAGTTTTTCTACTTCAAGATTAATAGTAGCTGCTTTATGGGGGTGGACCGGATGAAGTCTCCGTCAGATGGGTCTAGCGCCCGGGTACTTCTTAATTTCGTGTACAACAATATCAGGTCAATACCCGACATTTTTTCATAGCTCCAAGCGAAGATGTCACAAAACTCTTGGAAAAGTGATTTATGTGCGACAACCTTGTCAGTGGAGCACGAAGCTCCGATGTGAACATTTTCAACAACTCCATGTTTAATGGATATGTCAAGGGGGATGGTGGGAGAAATATTAATTATGTTCCCTTCATATAACACGTCGTGTGATGACTTGAAAAACTAAGGAAATGACAACAATGGTCAACAAAGTCGAGATCCATTGGTAACTCTCGATGGTGTGTTGTTTGAGGAAGAGAATGGAATGATGATGTCCATCATCCCAAGGGGTGTCTTCCATCGACATAACCGACATAATCATCTCGTCCATGGGAAAAATAATGTGGAATGGGTCAGGAGATGAATCACCGAGAGAGAGGAGAGAAGGGGTTTCCAATTGAATTTCTTGATAGGCGGATTCAACCAAACTTAAAGGAATTTGGTTTCCATAGCGAGGATAATCACCAGGTTAGGGTATTACCCATGAGTTGGAAGATGTGTGAGTTTTGCGAACGGAGGTGGAAATCATGTTGATCGAGGCAACCAAAGGAGGTGGAACATCGGGAGGCAGTATTGGGAACGTACTCATCAGAGTCAAATCTTTAAGTAGGCCCACACCAATGTTCTCATACACAGGCGGTGTGTTTGCAATAAAAGGTACGTTGCTAGTATGGGTGTCAGAGCTGAAAAAGGATAGTTGGTTGACAGTAATGACCTTTCCCTGATGTGGAAAATGTATAACATGGAAAAGGGTAGACACAACGACATGAATCACATCAATCCAGCTATGATCAAGTAAGAGGTTATAATCGAGAGGTGCATCAAAGGCCTCAACTTCAACATTGACCGATTTGCCTTCCAACGTAATAGAAAATGAAGGAAGTACACCATAGGGCTTAAAGCCAGATCCATTGAAGGATTTAAGCATGTTATGTGATTCAGTAAGAAGAGGAGAGCTGATGGCTTTCCAACAGGCAACAGACATTACACACGTGGAGGCACCCTCATCAATAACAATCCTACAGATGTTCTTGTCAGAGACAACAACTTGTATTTGGAAATCTAGTTGAGAGGGGAGTCTCAGAATATGATCTTTGAGGTAAAAAATTATCAACTTTGTATCTGTAGGATCAATTCCACCAATATCCCTTAGCAATGCCTTCCGTTGAGTAGGGAAACTTTGAAGGACTTCGAGAGACGACATCGCAGAAGGTGCTTGCGCTAGATCTTCTACAATACTATAGTTCTGAGCAACACGTGCATGAGGGTTGAAGGTGTACTTTCGAACAACACCCTTTGGGGGAGGGCAAAGAAATGTATCGAGACTTGGTCATTCGAGATGAAGAGGACCATTGGGAGGTGAAGTTGAGGGAGGTTGTTGAACCAATGAAGGTGGTATATCGTCGACCTTCTCTTTTGAGGAAGAGTAATCTTTGTCCCATGTGGTAAGTGTAACATCATTCTTTCTAGAATCACCAGTACACATGAGTACATAAGAAGTAGTGGAGGGAGAGGGTTGGTCATGGATGACCAATTGGGCATGTTGTTGAGAAGGGAAAGGTTGAGACAAAATGACAGGTGTGGGAGGTTTTGTGGTCCCTTGGAGGAACATAGTGACCTCAGCTCGTCTTGGACAATGTTTTGTATAATGATCTTCACCACAGATAAGGAAAGGGTATTGGGGTTTGCACTTATCCTTGTCATCAACAGGTTGTGTTTTGGATTTCTCAAACAATGGGTTATTTTTATCCTCCTTATGCTTACCCTTCCTTTTTTTATATTTATTCTTTCCGGTAGGGGTAGATTGAATAGAGTTAACCTCAGAGGTTTTGCTGGTGAGAGGAGTAGGAGACGAAACATTTTGAACATTAGAAGCATTAGACTTAGGGTTGGTGGGAGAGGCTTACATATTTTCAGGTTGAGCATGGAAAGTACCAATCACACCATCAGTCGCATGAGAAGCAAGAGGGGTAGTTGAGGTAGTGGTACTATAAGGGCAAGGTGCATCAGGGAGTAAGTCATAAAGAATACTCATTTGTGAATAAACGAGGTCAAGGTACTGAGCGCGACTGATAGCCTTTTCTTAGGTGACAAATCCACCCATGGAAATATCATGAGAGATCTCATTCATGAATGATTTCGTGAACCACTATGCCAATAACGAATCGGGAAGATCGAGTTTGATCAAATGTCATGTTCGTCCCCACTCATGAATGTGATCAGAGATGTGAGTGGCCTTAGTTTGCTTGAAGGAACTCAGGATCTCGATTCTAGTTTCATAACGGATCGGTAATTGGTAGTGTGTAAGGAAATCCATGGCTAGAGTATTAAAGTTAGTGAAGAAACCTCATGGTAGTTCTATATACCACTTTGCAACTGAACCTGTGAGATTTCATTGGAAGAGTCATAACCGAATGGAATCATCCATCAAAGAGTTGGATGAACACCAAAGGTGGAAAGTCATGACATGGTTGTTTGGATCCTCTCTTGGTTTATGGTCAAATTTTGGAATGTCAGACGGTAATTTGGTTGGTATAACGGGCCAATGGGGAGAATGTAGGATAGGATCATTCAAGATTCTAGACAAATCAGGTAGATCCAAAGTGGCTAAAAAGGGTAATTGTCTATTCACAGGATGATACTGGTGACTTTGGGGAGGGAGTCCCGATGGTATACCAGTAGGACCATAAGCAGTCTGCATGTGAGGTGAAGGTACTAACATATTCAGACGTGTGTGCAGAGGCATGTAGCCCATAGGGTTGTACTGATTGGGGATGTTCCCTTAGGGAGGGACACTAGATTGAATGTTCGAACTCCAAATGGGATTGGAAGAACTGAGGTATGACTGGCCCGAACTAGGGGGTATAAAAGAGCTAACTTGAGGTTGTTTTCCCCCAAATGATTGTGGATTTTCTTGAATAAGAAGATTCAAATACTGGGCTAGTGATCTGGAGATGTTCTGTCCATATTGTGGATTATATCCTCTGAGTAGTGGTTGTCCTCTAGGTGAGGATGATGCCCCAATTTGGGTTTGAATTCCAAATTGAGTTTTCCCCCCTGGGTTATACTGTCCCCTGATAGGAATTTGATAACCAGAAGTGAATAGCGGAGTATAACTTCCAAAGGTGGTAGAGCCACTGGGTCCGAATCCTCCTATAAAATGTGGATAAGACCCTCCTAAGAGGAACTAGGATGGTTTCAAAATGGAACTAGAAGCAACATTATACCTAGGAGGAGTAAAGACTCTAGAATCTCCGGATGGAACTTGGGTAGGAACGGGGATAGAAGCATTCAAAGAATTATACCTAAGAGGGAGTGAATGGATTTGTCTAGATGAAAGTGGTATGCCAATAGGAGGTTGGCTAGCCACCGTATTCCCAGTGGGAATAATCATAGTGTTTGGGACCATTGTGGAATGGGCCTACTAAAGAGGGATAGTTGAGCTAGGACCAACCGACTGTGTCTCTGAACCAACAAAGAAATATCAACTTGTACTATTAAAGTGATCTAAAGGTATTGTGAATGTAGTATATGTCTCGGGTGGTTCAGAAACGATAGGTATATCAGCTTCTACCTTTGATTCGGGAGGGTTTCTCCTATAAGTCGGAGTTCGAGATATGTCAATGGTCTAAAAAGGATCCTCGTTTTCAAGGACATCAAGGATTCCAGTTGGTATTCCAGAAGTGTCAACAACAAGTTCTCCGGACGCATTCAGTCGGAGAATGCGTCTCTCGTATCTAGGAGGTAAGCGAAAAGCATCCAAAGAATCAGAAACTATTCGAAAACTTTATAAAGAGTCAGTTCTTTCTGCTCATGAAGATATGTGATCCTGGATCTCACTCTGTTGAGGAGAGTCCTCCAGTGGATTAGGAAGCAAGGGTTGAGAAACTTCCACTTCTTCTGGAGGTAGTCCTTGCATCCTACGCAAATGGCGTGGAGGGTCAATGTTGGCCAAACCGAAAATTTTACTGAAAACATCTATGGCCAACTATGTAAACAAACAACACTTGCTAACAAAATCTAGGAATTGAAACCTAGAAAACAAAACCTTCTTACTCTGAAGTCTCTAGTTGGTGATTAAATCCAATGTCGTGAAGTTAAGATAAGAAGGGGCTGGGCTAGGGTGGAAAAGTTACGTTGACGACCTGCTTAACGGACTTACACCTTGGTACAAGATCCAACACATAATCGTGGGTATACCCTCCAAGGATCCCAAGTGAGTCTGGCCAATGTCGATTCCAGGTACCGTGAAGACTTGCCCCTCCACAGTCACCTTGTGTAAGACCTTAAGAAGATAGGCAACTAAGGTTACCAAAAACAACAATGATGCCTGGGGAGACAGCCGACAGTCCGATCCATGCGCAAGGGCAGGGTATCTAGCCTGAAATCAAATTGAGAGGCTTCCACTCATCATTGTGGGTATACCTTCAAGCGACCCCCATAATACGTGCAATATATACACCAAGATCAACAAAGTAGGGTGAGTAACTTTGCCAATATCAATGCGACCTCAGGTTTGACCCTTGTGTGAGAAGGGCTTCCCAGGACAAAATGTTGCAAATGGATTTTAACACTCCCTATCACAAGATTCTATTGTTTGTTTTTTTCCTTGGAGAGTGTGTCTCATGGCCTATTCCAAAGCTCTAGCCTATCTAATGTTGGTGTAAAAGAGCCCTAGAAAAAATTACTAATTAAGTTTTAGATTTTCACAATATTTTTAAACGCTGTTGTTACTCAAGAGGGAGATGAGAATGAAACCGATGTTGTGTAAGAACTTGACCCAACAATATGAAAATAGAAATGAACGATGCAAATTTTCGTTCAATGAATTCTATCTACAACAGGGAGAATGTGTTTCCGGAATGATGTAAGCTACGAAATATACTTTATTTTTCTTTAAATGAACACAATTTCAAACAACCAATAAATAATAAAGTTCTTCAACGTTCTCTTCTCTTAAATGCAATAAAATTTCTTATGTATGATTAATCAAAAGAATGGATAACTTCAAATTCTTCCTTTCTAAGACCAGACCAAGGGTATGACAGAGAAAGGACAAGTAATCCAAGAAAATGTATACCTTCAACAACACCCAAATCAAACTTTCAATGGAGATAAAAGTAAAAAATGACAAGAAAGTATTTCTCCAAATGAAAATGAAGAAATAACATCTCAATCATCAAGCAATCCAGAATACATAATCAATCCAAAACTTCAAATCCAATCCAAGAATTTTAATCGAACAAGCACTCAAATACAAGCTCAGAGATTATACCCTTGTTGTTAAAAATAAAAAATGAAAAATGGAAAATGACTAAGAGAGGTGTTCGATCTCTGAAAACCAATCAACAACGTGTTAAGCATGATAAAACAGTGAAATACTGGCTAAAAAAGTCCCCCCCAGCTAACTAAAGAAAAAAACTAGGCATCAACAAAGGCCAAAACCCCACTAAAAAATTTCACAGACGCCGCCGCAGGCTAATAGCACATTATAGTGAAGAAATCTAGAGTTTTCGCAGGCCAGAAATAGATAGGGTGTAGAAAGTATGCACTGAATAAAATAGCTAGGGTGCATAGATCAAAGGTTTCTGTAGGATAGGTATAAGGTGCAGTTGATTAGAATCTAGACCAGGGGTCAAAATTTTGCTCAAAAATCAAAGTTCTCGGAATTGCCTTAAAATGAATGGGTGCGTAGCCCTCATCCTCACGAACCCAATGCAACTCGTTTGGGTTCAAACAAACGTCGGATGAGTGAGATATCACTATCTGTTTGATTCATCAAACAGGTAAAACAATTTGCTGACTGTACAGTCCGTACAGTCCGTACGGATGATGACGTGGCAGGGCTGTATGATGATGTGGCAGAGCCGTACGTTGACGTGGCAGGGATGAGTTGGCAGACAGTTGGCAGTTTGGATGAATCATTGGTGGACATGTGGCATTATCATGGAGAATGGTTTGGTGCCACGTGGCCCAGGCATGGGCTGCCACGTGGCACCTTGTTTTGGTTGTTTAAAATTATTATAGATTCTGTGGGGATCGAACCCCAGAACTCCACCATAGACCGAGTGTTTTGGCAAAGGCCGTCCAACCGATGTGCCACTCTTTATTTCTTATTATATATATGTTAAAACATATATTTAAAGTTGTTTAATGTTGTATTTGGGGTGCGTCCGGGCTGGGGCTTAGCCCCAGCCCCAGGTTGCACACACTACCATGTGACCACCATATAAAACGCGTGCATTTTTAAACGATTAGCCCAACCATTTTCCTGACACTTGGCACATTTCCATAAGAGTTTAAACCTTGGCCATTTTTGTTTGAGCGCGCGGTCACATGGACCCATATGCCCAACGGTTTGGCGGTTGGGGGATTTAGTTTCGTTAACCATCCTACAGTTCGCACAATTATGTGGTTGTGCACTAGTGCTAGGTTTTAGCACGATATTGAGCATGTGAGCTAGGTTGGGCACACAGAGGTGCATTTTGGCGAACCAGAGACAACAAGCTTGAAGGAGGAAAATTGCAGGAGGCCTAACTTCTTCATTTTTTGGCCAAATGAGGTGCCGAAAAAGCCCATGTAATGATCCCAAGCCAAATTCTTTCTTGTAATCACTAACTAATACTAATTTATTGAGTTATTAAGTGCATACAAGATTCATCAACACATGGAGATCACAATATATTCAAGATGTAGAAGCACAAGCAAAGATCTAACCTTTTTATTATGAGCAATGTAAGATCAATACAATAGATGGTTGATCTGGCATAAACCTCAGATGGTCGTACAAGCAATAGATA
>JASDQU010186546.1:20654-35518 GCA_032191745.1 Picea mariana | reverse complement strand
CAAGTGATTGTCAAAAAGAATTTTCAAGTAGAATTAGTTGATAGAACTTGGAAGAAGAAGAGTATTGAAGCTCAGATAGATAATCATAAGCTTTTGTGGGTCCAAAATCCTTTCAGTGGGAAGGCGTGATCAGAATCTGGACCAGGGGTCAAAAATTTTCTCAAAAATCAAAGTTCTTAGAATTGCCTCAAAACTAAGGGTTGTGTATCCCTCATCATCATGAACCCAATGCAACTTGTTTGGGTTCAAACGGACGTCATATGAGTGAGATATCACGATCTATTCAATTCGTCAAACAAGCAAAAAAAATTGCTGACTGTACAGTCTGTACAACCCGTACGGATACTAACGTGGCAGGGCTGTATGATGACATGGCAGAGCTGTACACTGACGTGGCATGGATGAGTTGGCAGATAGTTGTTAGTTTGGATGAATCATTGGTGGACACGTGGCATTATCATGGTGAATGGTTTGGTGCCACGTGGCACCCTGTTTTGGTTGTTTAAAATTATTATAGAGTCCATGGGGATTGAACCCCAGACCTCCACCATAGACCGAGAATTTTGGCAACGACCGCCCAACCAGAACACCACTCTTTATTGCTTATTATATATATGTTAAAACATATATTTAAAGTTGTTTAATGTTGTATTTGGGGCGTGTCCGGGATGGGGCTTAGTCCCAGCCCCCGATCGCACACACTACCATGTGACCACCATATAAAACGTGCACATTTTTAAAAGGTTAGCCCAACCATTCACCGGACACTTGGCGCATTTCCATAAGAGTTTAAACCTTGGCCCTTTTTGTTTGAGTGTGCGGTCACATGGATCCATATGCCCAACGGTTTGGTGGTTGGGGGCTTTAGTTCCATTAACCGTCCTACAGTTAGCACGGTTATGCAGTTGTGCATTGGTGCTAGGTTCTAGCACGAGATTGAGCATGTGAGCTAGGTTGGGCACACAGAGGTGTGTTTTGGCGAACCAGAGATAGCAAGCTTGAAGGAGGAAAATGGTAGGAGGCCTAACTTCTTCATTTTATGGCCAAATGAGGTGCCGAAAAAGCCCAGATAGGGGTTTTTGGATGTTCTGAATCCATTGGCACTATTTTCAAAGGCATTTGAAGACTTATTTTGCATTTTTTTCACCATTGAAGTTTCAGAGAGCTCTAGGGAGCTTGAATCCCTCATTGATTGAGGTCATGCTCAGATGAGCCCAAGTCTGTTTTCTGTGACTGAATAGTCATTTTTGGCTAATTGTTATGATATGAACACATTGGGATAGGTTTGAAAGGCTTTTGAGGACTTTTACAGGTGTTTTTTCCACAAGGAAGCTCAGGGAAGCTCAAGGCCACATGTAGAAGAGGTCATGCCTGGATGAGCCATGATCTGTTTTCAGAGTTCTATTAGTCATTTTTGGGGTTTTTATGTATTCTAAACTCAATGGTACAATTAGTATTTCCATTGGAGTTGAGCAGCATCTTGTAAAATAATTTTTGACAAACTAATCCCAGAGAGCCTAGTCCATTGATGGAGGCTCAAGGAGATGTAGCCCAGTTGGGGGTGAACTCCTTTATCATCTTGTTATTTTTGTGAGTTTGATGGTTTATTTGTTGCAAGTTTTTTGCTGTTGTATTTATGAAAACAACATATTTAATCTTACAAAGGCCTCACACATGAACATTTAAAAGAAGATGCATAAACTTGGCACATAATTTATCTTGCATAACTAAGACATTGAGCAAGGTCCTAAAAAGTTTATTTTAATGAAGTAGAGGGTGCTTGCATAGAATAACAAGTCATCCCCCTATTTTCAGATCAGCAATGCGGAAACGTCTGAAAATCAAGAAATTCTGAGGAAAAGGTAAAAAATCTTAGTGAACTTTCAAACTCAGAGAGTCTGAATGGATCTCCCATAGACTGACAGACTGAATTTAGTTAAAAAAAAGTAGGCAAAAACAACTGGCCAACAAAAAACCACAATCAAGTCATATCCCCAGTGGAGTTGCCAATTTTGTTATAGGATAAATCGGTAAATGTGGACATACACTAATCTCCCTAGATCCACCTGGATCTAGAACAAAACAGGACATGACATGATGCTTTCCCTAGGTTACAATCATTGATCTAAGTGTCAAAGAAGGAATTGATGACTTACCTTTGAGATTTATTCCTTATATCTTTGTTGTTACGGCTTCGCTCCAGTGCTCTTGTGAAACCAGATCTGCAATGACACAAACCGACCAAAGTGAAAGAAACTATGATAGATTCAATGAAGACTTAAACATGTGATCAAGGAGTCATGTAATAAAATGAGAATGATTTTATGGGAAAGAAACATGCCACTATATTATATTGAATAAAAGTGGAAGATACAACCGAAATGCCTTGATGTCACAAGTTCCCTTTCAGTGGTCCTTCATCCCAACACACACATATACTTGTTCCGAGATTTGCATGAATATGATCTTCAAAAGATTGATGATTGAACGCAGACCTCAAGCATCAACTGAAATAATATTCTTCACACAATATCCAACCTATTTTTCCAGCAATCCTTTGCTCAACTTTTCTTAACTGTGCATGACCTTTTCCATGAGAAGCCCATTATTATATAGGATAAGATGAAGTGGATAAAGGGATGAGGATGATCCCACCAGATCAGAGAAGTCAGTAGGATCATAACCATACAGACTCCACCTCACATTCTAGAATATTCCCTTTCTAGAAACTTCTTGAACCTCTTTCCTCTTTTGGCTTTCAAACACCACCGCATACTACCTATATAGTAGCCTATGAAAATCCCGCAGGCCAACTATAGAGAAGCCTGCAGAAATCATGGATTTTCGCACTGTACACAATGGGTAGCCTACAATGTCCTTCTAAAAAGTAGTCTTGCAGGGGAGGAAAGCAGTCACTTTTATCATGCAAAAGATGATTTTGAGGGCCTAATTACATGGTTGTAAATTCATCATTAGAGTGACCAAAATAATGTGTAAGAAATACCCAAAAGTTCATAATGCAATTTTCGCAAATCAGTGGGTCATGATGATAAGGATTGTAGAACGATGGAGCTGATGAGAGAAAGAACTTCAGATACTTATAGGGTGCAAGAACAAATTATTATAGGACAATATTCACCTCGGTTCATCCAATGATCACCACCATACAATAATGCGCAACAACAATGCAATAATGTATAGTCACAATACAATACTACACAACCACAGTATAACCTCGGGCAATATAACTAGGTACCCAAGTAAAACACACCACGAGGAGATAGAGGTGGATACGGAGGTGGAGGAAGAGGTAGAGGAGGATTTGGATGAGGAAGAGGACCAATAGTCTGCCACAACTACCAACAACTAGGACAAAATTTGTCCACTTCCACCAGTGACATGTATGTACTGTTGCGAACAGACCATGCAACATAATATTGCCCAACACTCTTGGGAAAGATCCAAGAAAAAAGGAACTAGAAAAACCAAAATGTACAATGGACTTATGCAGAAGCCAAAAATGAGGGAAGAAACATTAATATAGTCACTTGAGGAGGATCCAGGACAGAAACTAATGTAGCAAGACAAGATCAAGTTCAACACCAATGGTTTAAGAAGAATACAGAGCCACATAAGTAGTTTGATGTGCTGAAAGGAAAGGAAACATTTAAGGAGGAAATCCAGAAGTTCCTCAAGCATAATATTGCATCTACATCAGTCGCACATCAAGGTCAAAACCCACCAATGTACGAGATTCCATCCTCAATGGATCATACCAATGAAATTCAACCTTTAGAGCAAGTAAGTGCCATAAAGAATTTTCTGCAATCCTGTGTTAAGTTATTGAATGACCCATCATGTGTTAAGGTATTAAAAAATATCATAGAAAGATGCAACACAGAGGTAGAAGGGAAGTTAGAGCAGAAAACAATTAATCTTCTCCATAAAAGAAGAAGGACAAGTAGAGAATTTAGACTAAATGATAATATTGGGGATTTCAACATGGGAGATATTTTACTAGACTTAGGCTCTGAAGTAAATGTATTACCTAAGAATACATAGAAGTGTATGGGGGAACCCACCCTAGAATATTCACCTATCGAGTTGAAACTAGAAAATCAACAGAGAGTGTCACTATTACACGTCAAAATTCCTCACTTCAATAATGTCACATTCTCATTGTCGCAAGTTTTGCAAGTGTCGCACTTTTGTCACAAGTGTCATAAATGTCGGATTTTCATTCTGCATATGTTGCATTGCGAACTAAACCATGGAAACACTTGATACATCCTCTAGAACATGTTGGAAGGGGAAACCACATCATTTGACAAACTAAGAAAAATGTTTTTCCTTGAGAAATGGTCATCTTAACGAACTTTTGGAAGATCAACACTCCCCTGCTCATATGCAGGGAGCGCTAGCACTCTTTTTCGATATATCAAGGAGCGTTGCAACACTCTATTTCCCATTATGAGGGAGAGTCAATTGATTGAGAGAATCATGAGAAGAAATGGCCCTTGTCTCTAAAGATAGCTAGAGATGATTTGATTTGGTTTGGATCGAATCCAAGCTTTAGGCTGCATCTAAGGGAAATGCCACAATTGATGGAGTCATATCCTAAACTTATTCCAAATATAACTAAGGTGGTTGAGTCTATCAAAGCCTACAAAAGGAGGCATTCTCATGGTGAATAGGAGAGAATAATAAAAAAAAAGTGTTTTCATTCAAATCATGGATCTTTCGAGCAAGGGGTTGGACAAGGAGGACTTGGAGAGGTTGTTGCAACAGCATCTACAGATTGTAAGTACCTTGCAATTTTCTCATTAATATATTCTTGGCCTATTTCCTTCAAGTTTGTGTATTTTGCATATACTTGTATATTATGGATAAATTTATTTTAAACTAATCTTGATAGAGTAGGAAGTATGTGTTTTCTTCGATGTCCATTGGATTGCAGATATCACTAAGGAGCTTGGAGATCAAGTTCAACCTAGATTAAGCAAGAACAAGTTTAAGAAAAAGGTAAATCATACTTTCTTCCTATTTTTCCTTTGACTAGTTTAACTGCATTTAAATGAATGTTATTGTCCATTTTCATCTTTCTTTCTTGGTAGTAGGGGTCTAGAATCCAAGAGGATATTCACCTGTCCGCAGGGGAATTTTCCTACAACAGAAATTGGCAACTCCATTGGAGATTGAAGCTTTTATTTTTGGTTTCTTTCCTTGGTTTTGTCTTTTATTTTTTCTCATATTCAGAGCCTATTTTCTCTATTTATCCTTCTATACATCTGTCGTCATTACTGAATTTGTCTCACAAGGACTGTTGATCAAACTTCCTGAGTTTTTCATTTTCTAGATTGTTCCCATTTTTTCTCAGAAACCCGCGCCCTCTCCAGTTACAACCAGAGTGTTGATTTACTGATCGACGTTCCCCTATAGTGTTTTAGGGAGAGCTATAGCACTCTGGTGTTGTTATAGCCAAAGCGTCGATTTTTCTTCATCTTGAAAACTTGTTGACTGCCTTTGTACTGGGTGTGATTCTTGGGTATTTTCTTTTAACTCAGAACTTGTTTTATTAGTTTATGTCTTCTCTCAAACATGCAACTTTATTATTTTAAACTTTTTGATCTTTTATTGGATTTTATTATATTTCCTTGTTACGAAATCACCCTTTTTCTTCAGATTTTGGGTTCATTTTGATGTTTTTTCATTCATTTGATCAATTAAATATTGTTGCAAGGAAACTTAGGGATCTCTTTACTGTTTTAATTGATCTCTGATCTTCATATATTTGCAGAGAATTCCTTAAGTGTGTTTTGTTGTTTTTGGTGTTCTTTCTTGGAAACTTTAGTTTGTTTTTGTCTCTTATTGACTATTGTGAGAGTGCCTTTTGTTTGTGTGATTCTTTCTTCCCATTGTCTAAAGCCGCAATAGTGAAAATTATTTTTATTATTGACATAAGAAGCATTAAAAAAATCAATTCACATTTATAATCAAACGAAAGGATTCTTTTTACAATTGTTTTTTGGATACCGGAAAATATTTCTTTATAATTTAGCACTTAAATGGATTCTTGTTGAAAACAAATTGCATGAATTGTTCCCATTCTTGTGTTTGGTAGTGAAAGAAAGAAACTCTTCTCCTTCCTGTTAATACAAGTTCATCGAAAACAATGTTTTCTTATCATTCTTTTACTTCTTTGGGATTTGAGTCTTAACATCATTAGTTTTCATTAGTTTCACTCTCATTCACCTCTGTGTAAAGAACAACCACTAAAATAAACACTAATTAAAAATCGATCTAGAGACGTTTTATTTTTAGATCTTTACACCAACAATAAACTAGGACCAGCGCTTTGGATTAGGATGTGAGAATAAATCTCCAAATCATTCAAGACAAACTTAGCATCTTGTGATAGGGAGAGTAAATCCAATTTTCGTATAAGAATAGCTGGGATCCCTGTCTCACACAGGGGTTATGCACGAGGTCACGTTCGAGAGAGCAAAAACGTTTATCCCTCCAAGGCTTAACTATTTGTAGTAGCAATATCATACTTTGGGACTTCTTCTTGAGTTCAAATTTTCTTCACTTGGTCTCAGTTCTTTGTAAATTCTAAACTCGTTCAGGGTCCTTTGGAGTTCTATCAGTCCACTTGTCCTCAGTTCTCTTGAAGGATTTCAGAATTGTTATCCTACCCATATGTTTGGACTGGAATGTCGACTGTACCCACCCAGAGGCTGACTGGAAGTTGGTGTCCTTAGTATCCATAATATATAGGGTCCTTACACGAGGTGATGGTGATGGGAAGTCTTCGCTCTACCTGGAACAGACATTGGTCAAAATCACTCGGGCTCCATGGAGGGTAAATCCATGATTATTGTGTGGAAGCTTGCACCAAGGCGTAATTCCATTAAGCAGGTTACTAGCATAACTGGTCCACCCGCTCATATCCTATCCCCTTCCCAATTTGATCACATGATGTTGGATTTCATCACCAACTAGTACGATCATTGAGAGAAGGTATTGTTTTCTTGTTGGTTCTTATAGATTTTTAGCGAGTGTTATTTATTTACATAATTATTTTTCAAGATTGAGACTGTAGATGATAAAGGTTTTCATAGATCACATAGGATGCAAGGGATGCCTCCAGAAGGCTACGAACCCTTACCTCCTAATTCACTTGAATATTTTTACAGTGAAGAGGTAGAAAATCATTTAGATTTTGGGAGCACTTCTACTCCTTTGTTAGCAAATCCCAAAAGAGCCTTAGTTATGGTTTAGGAAGATCCCATTCCTCCTATTAACCATGTGTCAAAGGTTCCTATCGAGCCACTCCTTCTTCTATTGGAATTTCTAGGTAATGTCATAGAAGAAGAGTTTCCTCGGCTGACGTTGAGGCCATACACTGAGATACAAATGGAACAAACACAACCAGATTTTCATGATAAGTACATGACCCCTGTCTGGTCTTCTGACATGGTAAATATACAACAAAAACTTGTTTGTTCTATATGGAGAACTCCATCGAGATGTGATCTTTATGAAAAAATCAATTTTAGTCGACCACCTCTTGACCCTCTTACCTCTGTTGGTGCCGAGGTAGGACCATCCAGTCAGACTATTGACCGTCCCATCAAACAAGTAGTAAATCTTGCTGCTATGTCAATACAAGTCCAAAGTAACACCGGATTCATAATGCTTATTCATACACAAGATACTTTGATGGTTACTCCTACCACACCACCTCTTCAACCTACAACTCCTTATGTTCCACAAAATCATATTAGGACACATGTACATCACAAAATGCAGAACCCTACCATTCACACACACTCAACTATGGGAAAAATCCCGACTGGGGGGAAACCATCATCTAGCAGGCCTATCACTTCTAGGGGACAACCACCCTTACACATACCCATTGGGGGGGAACCCAAATTTATTGGTCAAACCCCAATTGTCACTCAAGCTATGGTAGGGGGACAACCTTCTTTTTCTATAAACCCTTCACAATCCTGGGGACCACCCCAGGGAGGTACGTTTCATTAGCCTTATCAAGGAGGGCCATCATACCCTAATCCATAAGGGGGAGTAACAAATCCTAATCCTTCTGGATAAAATTATGGACAACCTTTTCTCGGTGTCCCGAATCCCACTTGGGGTCCTCAAGGAAAACAATCTTATCCTCCCCAACGGTCAAATTTTTACCCTCCACAAGGACAAATTGTTTACCCTCCTCAAGGGAAAACTATTATTCAGCTCAGCCTAATCAAACTACCTATCCTCCCATGGGATACAATTTTTACCCTCCCCAGAACCAACCGGGTTTCCCTTCTTTCATGAAAGTTCCTCAACAACAACCGAATCCTTCCTATACTAGCCAACAATAGCAGTATATAAGAGGGCATGTTGGTTATAACTATCCATCTAAACCATATTATGGCCCTACTTGTGTCCCCATGCCGCACCAATATAATCCTCAATTTAACTGAGAACTACCATTCCTAGCCACACTGGATCTACTAGATTTATCTCGGTTGACAAATGATCCCATACTACATTTTCCTTTTTGGCCAGTAATTCCTGCCAAGTTACCTTCTGACATCCCCAAATTTGACTATAAACTTGGCAAAGACCCGAAAAACCATGTTATGAAATTTCATCTATGGTGTTCATCAAACTCACTTATGGATGATTCTATCCGGTTGGGTCTTTTCCATCGCACATTCACGGGCTCATTATCCAAATGGTACATTGAACTACAACGTGGTAATTTTCAAGATTTCAACTCCATGGCCATGGATTTTCTCACGCATTTTCAATTACCCATTTATTACGAGACTAGTACAAAACTCTTGACTTCACTTCATCAAACTAACTCCATACATATCTTTGATCACATTCATGAGTGGAGATGACGATGAAGGTTAATCAAAGCAACCATTCCTGACCAATTGTTGGAAGAATGGTTTACTAAATGGCTTTTACCCCCAATTTCTTGTGACGCCTCCATGGGTGGTGTTCTCATTGAAGAGGAATCCATTGATCTCACTCAATACTTAGATTTGGTTTATTCCCAATCTGGTACGTTGTATGAATTGATAACGAATGCTCTGTTCATGCCCAACGATCCATCAAAACCATCTTCCACAGCTCATGTAGATGGAATTATTAGTGTCGTCAAAACCCAATATTATTAACAGTCGGTCAGCTCGGCTAATTGCTCTATTCCTTCCCCCACTACTGGTTCAACCTCACTCTCCTCCACTTCCCCCCCAACTCAAATATATGAGGTGAATGCAGTTCAATATGATTCTTCACAACAATCTGAGGGAAAGAAGAAAACTAAAAATAAACCCAAAAAGAACAACAATAATAATGAAAATCCAAAATCACCAACTCAACCATGTACTCCTAAGAAATAACCACAACGAAAACCAAAATTTATGTGTCTCATTTGTGGTGATGATAATTACACCCGATACTATCCTCATTGCAACGAAGTTGCAAAACTTTTCAAATGGAATTCCCAATCTGCTATGTTGACATAACCTTTTCCTTAGCAACATTCCATGGTTGCACAAACCCCTGCTCCTCCAGGAGGGGGAAATCCTAATCACCCTCCTAGTGAAGAAGCCTCGTCGAGTGCCCATATTTATATGTTTAATGGGATTGATTTAACCAATCGCACTAAA
Organism: Picea mariana; assembly: GCA_032191745.1. Lineage (NCBI taxonomy): Eukaryota > Viridiplantae > Streptophyta > Pinopsida > Pinales > Pinaceae > Picea > Picea mariana. The sequence goes on along the minus strand of JASDQU010186546.1, from coordinate 25,823 downwards.
ATGTATGATACGTTAGCTAAACCTGATAAAGAGAAGGTCACTAACGGTGCTACATCAGATCCACCTTCTGCCAACATTACTCCTCAATATGGCCCACTTCATATTGATAAACCTACTTTCGACTCTATTTTATACCCTCAGAAGAGAACTATTCGAAAATCTAATTTTAATCCTAATTCACGTGCCGCAAAAAACTACAACATCGTTGAAGATTTGTCTCAAGTAACATATTCTATGTATGCTCTCGAAGTTCTACAACATTTCCCAAGTCAACGTAGAGAACTCTTGGCCGCCATCAAAGCAATCGATCCTGAGTCATCTAATAATATCATGTTTAACCTTGATAATTTGAACTCATGACTTTCTCACCATATTTATTTTTATATCGATGGTGTTGTCCATAACGAATACATTCATCGCACAATACTAGATGAGGGAGATTCCACCTATGTTATCTCATTAGCTTGTTGGAAAGGGTTGAAATCACCTACGCTTAATCAATCCCCTACAATGTTACAAGCATTTGATGGGTGAGGTTTTCATCCTCACAAAATCTTGCAGTCCTTAGTTGTTTAATTGGGACACAAGATTGTCTCTATTGATGTATAAGTAGTCGATGCTCCCCTCGATTACAACTTGTTGTTAGGAAGAAGTTCGTTTTATGCCATGAATTTCATCGCTTCATCGGTGTTTCTATGTGTATGATTCCCCTATCAAGGTAAAATTGTCACTATCAATCAGTTAGATTATTGTACACTCGACGCTCACACTCCTGCATCTAGCAACATCCCTTTATTGGGATATTATAATATCACTTATGAAAGTGTAGGAGTAGGTATTTTAAAAGACTCTTCACTTATAGGTACCTTCTGTTGTGCCTGTATTGTCACTTGGGTGAGAGAAAAAAATGGAACTTGCATGCCTAGTTGGGCCTTCTAGACAAGACATATGTTAGTGAGTGTATTAAACAAGCCAAACACATGAAATAAACAAGTAAACAAACTAAAACAACTAAGGAAATAAAAACTATGATGCATAAGAAACTTAGAACCATAAAAATTCAACCAATGACCAAGATTATGCCACCAATGGATAACTATATTAGTTGGCAAAACACCGTAGAGACAAATGAGGACTTATGGGTCCCCTCTTCCCCCTTGAGAGGCCTCTTGAGTTCCCTAATGGAGATCTCTTCTTACAATGGAAGAAAAATGGCAAATGATGAAGAAAATCAATTCCTATTCCCTCAAGAGGTGAGTGGAATGGCCTATCACAATGATGCTTGAATACTCCTAGGAGAAAAGAGGATTCTCAAGGGAGAATTGAGGTATCATAAAAATACTATGAATATCTTGGTTTCTTAGTGCACCCATGGCCTCCATTTATTACATTTCTTCAAGGAAAAATTAAACTAGTTCTTAGGATGAACAAGGGGCCCTTTAGGACATCCTTTGGTCCTTGGCTAGCCCCCCATTCAAATTTCACTCAGATTTGGAGGTCAAATCAAGTTGGGAGTTGGTCCATATGTGGTTGGGGGGCCAAAAAGAACCATAAATGCATCGTTCATAGGAGTGCATAGAGTTACTTGTACACAGTCATGCATTTGGTGCATTGTGCATTCTACAGAGTTTGTTGTCCCATGCACTGTGTGCGCGCTTCCTTTAGTGAGTTTGCGCATGTCAATTTTTGCCCAATTGTATAGTTTTTTCCTTTTGAAATTCATTTTGGTGCTGGTGGTGAACTAATTTTTGTTGGCATTGTTGTATTTTTGTAACCATTTGCCTGCAATTTTGAGAACGAAATTCCAGTGATAACAAATGCCCCTGATGTGTGAGGTTATGATTATACATATAGCTTAAATACATTAATTTTTATTCTATTGAGAGTTCCATTGTAATGAAGAGTGTTGAGAGGAACTGCAAGAGTGATCCATTGGAGGGAGAGGGGAAAATATGGGAGCCAAACCTTTCTCTAGGGAAAAAATAAAATCTTTATACAAATGAGGCGGGCATGCCCCATGCTCGTGTCATGCAACTCAAAATGTAAGACAATAACTGAAGTTGTATGTTGATGTAGATCACTGCAGCACCCTCCGGGGTGGTTTGATAACGACATATGACAATTCTGAATGGTGAACATACTTTGAAAAGAGGAAAGGACGCTTGTAAGGAGTGTCGATTACTCATAGACATTGATGGTGTAACAAATTCAGAGGTCTTTGGCTGGTATAAAACAACTGCAATAGTCGCATAGTAAGACCCACCATAAGATGAGATTTTGCAGAATTAGAATTTTATGGGGTTCAACAAAATTGGAAAGAAATGAGGATTCTCCCTGTGTTGTCCGAGACTCCTTATTGTAAGGGTAATGAGAGTCAAGATAATGTCGCCCTTCTGGAGACTACACTGATGTTGACATAAAGGGAGACATGACTCCAAGAAGTAAAGGGCTTCATGGAATCCACGATAATAAGATCATGGACTGATAGGGAACATGAACAAAGACAAGGTGTGGTGAGACTCAATACTGCTCTTGGTTGGGGGTATGTTTGAAGGATGATTTGGAAACAACCCTAAAAATGTATCTAGTGTTAGGGGGATGACTAGATATGGGGTTAAATTGTGTTAGATGATTGACAAAGGGGAAAAACTTAGAGATAAAGGGTAAATGGACCTTGGGATACTCGGGGTTTGTGAATGATATCGAAATGAGAAAAAGAGAGTGGATGCCCCAACCAGGGGTGACATGGGTTGCATTGCCAGGAAAAGAAGGTCATCAAGGGTGATGACAAAAAGATAAGTAAATGCTGGAAACAAAGGCTTCTTACAATTACCAAATAAATAAAGAATAATTTGGAATGAGTTTACAGATAAAGAAATGGGTGCCCCAGTGCGAGATGGCTTGGACTGTGAGGGAACAAGCTGCAAAGAGAACTGGTGGAGGGTGGGGGCCGCATGGGTGGGTTTCTATAGGAGGTAAATGAATGGAGGGAAATCTACAGATGGGAAAACTTATTGTGGATGAAATGGAGGGTTAATGATACTACGGAGGTGCAGTCAAATAGAAACGAGATGAGATAGCTTGGGAGTCCATTGGGAAATATAGAAACATGATGAGAAGAAGTATGTGGCTTATTCTCGAGAGTGCATAATACTATCAGGACTCCCATCCCTACAGGGTGAAAGAAGCATGAGTGTCAAATTTCCAAGGGGAACTATGAATGGGACAACTTATGTGGGGGAGAGTGCTACCGAGTGATAGTACCAGAATGCATCATAGGTGACGGTACTGCAGATCTGGATGTAGGGACCTGTTGGCAACAATTATATAACCGTTATTTTTATAAGCTGCCAACACAAGGTCTATGAAATTTTATTACTCATCATGAGAATGTCACTAAATGATAGTTGTAAATCATCACTTTTTACCTATCGTCTTTTCAAATTTTGTTTTCATGACTGCAAGCATGAAAACTTGTAGCTGGGATTGCCATTATATTTTTTAAAATTTCATTAAAAGGAAACTGCTCATATGGTTTATTATAGAATTGTGATTTTTTTTGCTATGAGCATGTTGCTCTCCTTGTTTGTGATCCTTTTGATTCTAAGCATGCCTAAAAGAAAGCATTGGTTGCATGAATGAAAGACCCCCCACCATTTGATTTTTGATTCTTTTGCATTGATTTTAGTTTGATGTTTGATCATATTTCTTTCATGAAACCTTTGGCTATTTAGTTTTTGTAAACTCACTTATCTTTGCAATCAAACTTGGATGCGCGCAGTATGTTTTCAAGTACTCTGGTCCTAGCATGTACCCAATGCCAAGGTGGCATACGACGCACAGCATGCCATTACTCCTTAGCATGGTCTCGGGCCTCACAATTTTTCTCACACGCATTGTGATTAACACTTTTCCCACCGTTTGAATTGTCACAGCATTGTATTGATAAGGCTCGGGGCTATCGCTCTGTGGCCTTTTTCAAAACCCCACCTGTGTGTTCTTTGTTAATAACCCATCCATTCGGCATGGCTCCAGTGGTAAGGGTTGAACCGAACGACGTCCAGACCCTACTTTCATATGATAACGCTAGGGAAGATTTGGAAAGGAATGGTTGGTGTTTTTTCATCGAAAAATTTCATGGTTTTAACCTTCAGGTCGTCCAAGAGTTTGCCTTAACCTTTGATGGTTGTAGGGAAAATATCGTTGATGTGCAGTTGGAAGTTATAGAGAGTTCTTAACCCAAGCCACGGGATTTCCAGCAGTTGGTCAGAAATGGTTCAAGAATGTGAAAGTGGAGGAGGTCCCTTGGACTTTACTATTTACCTCACGAAAAATAACTAGTTGTGATCGAGGTATGCCAATTTCATTTTTGAAACCTAGGTGGCATGATTTACTTGCTGTAGTGAAGCAATTCATCACTTGTGAGGGTCGATTCAGACTTGTTTTCCTATATCATCTATGCCTGCTTATGAGTTTTATTGGTTTTCCATTGAATATGCCTTACTTCCTTCTCAGAAGTCTATATAAAATGGGTAAATGGTTTAGGAAACAAAGGTCAGATTCGATTTTATTTCATCATGGTCTGATTAAAATCATCCTCATGCACATGTTACAGTCACAAAATGATTGCTGGGATGCGTTCATTTCACAAAATGGTTTTGGAAACAATGACTTGGGACAGGTAGATAAGTCGGTCATTGTGGAAACCCTTGTGAACCCTACGGCCTCTTCTCCACCGCTCCAAGCCTGTTATTTACCCCCTAATAACGAACCCTCGAGCTACCCTAATGTCATTCAACAGGACAGTCAACCGGGTTCAAATCCAAAGGATAACACTAAAACTGTTCAGAAACCTACAGGAAAGAAACTAAAAGGCAGTGTTGATGTCAATTTCAAGAACAAAAGGGCTGGTCATTTAATTTCTCGATGTGCTCAAAATAAAATGAAACCCCATGCAGACACAAACAACATGATTGAAGTGAGCGAAGATTCAGACTCAGAAATTGAAAAATTCTTGGCTGAAGAGGACCTCGTGTCATTCAGGCTATACCCTGACCAACCCTATGAATATGTTAACAATCTGCCTCCTTGTCTAAAGGGGAACCCAGAATTTCCTGGCATCCAACTCTGTGATAAGCCTACCATTCGCATGGAGGATTATCTGACCCA
>JASDQU010186546.1:1552-16165 GCA_032191745.1 Picea mariana | reverse complement strand
TGTATTTGATACTACCCCATTTGTGGTGGGGCAGGATGTACCTCTTGTTGGGTATTCATCACAACTTGGTGTGGAATAGGTTTTTGCAATACACTCGAGGGTGGTTGTTAAAAATACTATTGTGGGGCCCACTAAGGGGCAGGCGACACTAGAGGACATGGTGCGTTCACTGGAGAATGTGGCATGTTCACTGGAAGATGTGGTACAATTTGGGTTAAATGGTGAGTATAATGTCCATACTCACTGCAAAGAGCGTAAGGGAAGTTCATCCTAATATTTTTATTGTTGTTCTTCCCTTGGCATTTGTTGTTATTGTCCTCTTGGGGGTTTTGGTTACCTCGATTCTGGTTTCCCCCAGCAGATTGTTTTTGTTTGGGGTTGTTTCCACCTGGTCTCGGGTTATTAGTGTTTCAGCTTTTTCCTTTCTTCTTGTCATTATTCGAATGATGAGCTGGATTTTCCATATTCAACTGTTCAAAAGTATGAAGTTGTTGAATGGGAGAGGGATGAAAAAATTTAACGCTGACATGTGGTTGTCCATGTGGAAGAGAAACCGACTATGGAGTACCAAGAAATGGAAAGTATGGATTTTTTTGTGGCAACGATCCATAGGGAGCGTAGGAAGTTGAAGCACATTCACTAGTGCCCAGGTTATATGCTGAAGTAGAAAGGGAACCTGAACTTGGTTGAGAGGTCGGGCGCATCATGGGTGTCAACGAGGGCCCACTCATGGGTGGAGGGGGAGCAATAGGATATGGATGTTGGTAAGGGGGAGTTGGGTAATAATATGGCCCTCCATATGGTTGCAAATATTGGGGTGCACCATACATAGGTGGTGGTTGGATGTAAGGGTTGTGGTGTGTTGTGGTACCATTAAACTCATTTGTAGCCTGAGACATCCTAGGTTTGTCCTGGCCAAATGGTACGGGTCTGGGTGCATCATGTAATACTATGTATAAGTAACTCGAATGATCATAAATGATGTTGAACTGTTGGGCCTTGCTGATGGATTATTCTTTGGATTGGGGGAAGGTGGATGCTACATCTTTGGCAAGTATAGATATTAGTTATTTTAGAAACCAATTGAGAGATTGTTCTTTGGTGGTTTCTACTTTACATAAACTACGTCGTCGACACAATTCATGGATGTGGTCAGCAATATGAATAACTGTGGTTTGTTTGCACTTGGAGAGTAGTTATAAACTAGTGTCATGATGAACTGGTAGTTGGAAAAATGACAAAAAGGCTTTGGCCAAGGATTCAAAAGTCACATGGGATGTTGATTTTTCGTCCACATACCATTTGGTTGATGGACCAGTGAGTGTTCTTTGAAATAACCTTAAGTGGATGGATTCATCCACGATTTTTCTTGAATACCACCATAAGTGGAAGGTCATAACAAGGATGGTGGGATATTCCCTAGGTTTTCCTTCAAATTTTGGAATATCTGAAGGTAGTTTGGTAGGAAAATTGGGCCATGTGGGGTCATGTAAAATGGGATCATTTGTGAGTTCAATAAAATATATAATGTTTAGAGATGCCAAGTATGGTATGGGGGGAGTTGGTGGAGGATTAGTTCCAACCATGGTGTGAGCAGGTAGTGGACCCGACCTTTGAAAGGAATTTGGTGGGGTTGTACTTCTCCATTGAGAAGAAGCTTCCCCCCCTTCTCCTTGTGAAGGAGAGCTTGTGTATGGATGGACTTGGGAACTAGACCCAAGAAAAGTGAAACAAAGAAAATCTCATCCCAAAATAGTGGCACTCACGGAGGTGTGAGATGGTCGAGTCGATGAGTTGACAAAACTAGGAAATCCTCCTAGAATAGGAGGGAGATTTTGCAAGCGTTTGGAACGATGGAGATTCTGTGGGTCCCCTATAATGTTTGACTAGAAAAGTGAATGTGTTCAAATGGCGATGAGAGAAATAAATGAACAAGAGATTTGTATAATTTGGACCTTCACAAGATAATATAACTCACAATTTCATGTAATCAAACGAGCATCATACATAAATATAATGTAAATAAGAATACATGTGGGTAGGTGGATTTTATCCACGTGGGGGAACAAATAAAACAAATGCTTGTGTCCTAAAAGATGTATCCTCCTTCCTCTCAAATAGAACTAGACCTTCCAAGAGCACTCAACATTTTGGTTTGAAGCCACCAGAAGAGGAACTATTGAAGGATGAAATCATAAGTTATTATGAGGGGTAGAGGGTGCATATTACGAAAGAGTTGGCGATATTTTCCAATATCCACACAAAATATGATCAAGGTTGTTACAAGATAATCCCCCTGTGGACAAGTGGATTTCCTCTTGGATACTAGACCCCTATGACCAACACAGAAAATTTCTATTGTGGACACTGACTTTCCTTTTTATGAAGCTAAACTATCTAAAGAAAAAGAAGGAAGAAGAGTAAATACATTTTACCGACGTTTGTCCTTGCTCGATCCAGGCCGATCTTGATCTCCAAGTTCTTCAGAAGGTCTTGCAATACAATGAGAAACAACAAAAATACCTCATACTCTACCATGATTAGCTTCATAATAGATCTATGAAAGAAACAAGTTCATGAAACATACACAAACTTTAAAGAAAACATGCCAAGCATAGATTTGTATTAATGAAAACAAAATGAAATGCTTACAGCCATGGATGTAGGTGCAACAACATCACCAAGATCTCTTTGTCTAGACCCTTGCTCAAATAATCCACACATAGAATGTTGATTCTTCAATGATATCTCCCTTATGAGATCATAAGTTTGATACTTCACAATGTCTCCATATCAATACCACTCATGAGATCATAAGCTTGGTATCTCTCAATCTCTATATTTTCACCATGAAGAGGCCTCCTTATATAGGCTTGGAGAGGCCCAACCACCTTAGAGATTCTTTGGATAGGTTGAGGATATTTATCCATCAGTTTTGGATCCTGTCTAAGATGTATCCTTGAACTCAGATTCAAATCCAACTGATTTCCAATATAAGGGGGATTTTTCCCTGATTCTCCTCAACAACCCAAAATTTTCTCAAATAGGCCAGCGCTCCCCAAAAAAAGTGCAAAGAGCATTTCAACACTCCCTCAAAGAAGGCTAGAGAGTACTGGCAGTCCCTGACAGTGGGTAGGGGAGTGCTTCCCAAAATTCCTTCAGAAAATCCTAGCGCTCTCCCAGAAGGGCGTACAGGGTGTTGTAACGCTCCCCTAAAGAAGGCTAGGGAGCGTTGACACTCCCTGGTAGTGAGTAGGGAAGCGTTTCCCTCAAAACTTCATTTTTAAGTAGTTTTCTTCATGGAAAATGCTTTGTACTCTTCATCAAATGATTTCTCTTCCTTAAACCAGTCTTTGAAGGTGTCTTAATTGTCCCTGTGATGTTGTTAGAGACATGACAAAGGCAAGATGGTAGTATGATATTTGCGACACTTGCGACACTTAAGGCCAATAATGAAACACTTGCAACACTAGTCATGACGACAATATGTCATCATTAAAGTGAGTAATTTTGATGTGTAACAGATTTCCCCCCAATGTGCGAAGTTAGAAGATAGAAACCGATGACTAAAGTACTTTGTAGACTTTTTCAAGCAAGGTTATGGACTCAGAGAACCTGGTAGAAGCTGCACACAACCATCAAACAAATATTATGATATGTTTCAAACCCAAGGCAAACATACCTATGCTTGAGTGATAAGTACTTTCAAGGTATGGCCGCCATAAAATACACTACAAATCCATAATTGTATTAACAAAAAGGTATAGCCAACCAAGATACAATGTGGATCTATACTCCTATGACCTGAACTGATCGTAGCCACGAAGAATACATAGTGGGTCTACAAGATGAAAAGACATAGCCACGACCAATACAAAGTGGATCTATGTGACAGTATATGTGTCAACGTTCAAAATAAACTCCGTCACAACTTGGGCAAATTATATATTAGAGTGATCACTCAACCCAGGGTCTTCTTACCGATCCTGATGTGGTATGAGTCTAACCATGTGAATATATGTTCTGATGTCGAACATGGTAGAAACCACTTGATTACCGGTCAATTAGGTAAATTGTTAACAAGCACAAGGGAAATCACCATTAATGTCAATGATTCCTAAGGTACCCTTGTGCATTCCAACAAATTTGAACAAATGAGCTGTAGTTGAGCATTCGTGGAATCACCCGATCAGGGGTCAATGATGTAAACCCGCTTTCAGAAGTGAGGAGGCCTTCCATTGAGGCATGTAGGTCCGAAGGTACTAACTGGTTCCTAAGTCTAGTTCCTGGATGATGTGTTGAAGTCGACAAGAATAGACTTGTCGAAGGAGGGCCTTGATGTATCCCGCATCAATGACATGAAACTGACACAGAGATGTAATCGGTGGATCAAATGAACATGGACTGACATGAGTATTGAAACAGGAATTTGTGATGGCTGACTCTTGAGGCAGATACTTTCCTTGAACACTGAGGCATGACAGCATAAAACTTGACATGGAAAAAAACTTGATAATGCAGTGGATACTGTGACTTTCGTTGGGCATAGATGATTTTAGGGGCTAAATTTTGCAAATGGGCTAATTTTCCATGGTTTTTCCCAAAAAAACGATTCGCCAATTTCCATTTTTTCTAAAAATGATTCGCCCAAATTTCATAGAATAAAATTATTTAACCTTAAAATATCCAAAAGTTTATAAAAAGTATATAAAATCCTTAAACATTTGAATATTTTTACAAAACTATTGCCAAACATTTTACATTTTGCATATTAAGGACTAGTAATATTATCCCACGTTTCTACATTTTAATATAAATTTCCATCCTTAAAATCATCCTTGTTGTCGGGTGACCCAAAGGAGTAAGGAAACTCAAAGGATTGGTTCAATGTAGAGGTTCAGCAGAAAAATGAATGAAAAGATAAAATTTTGTGTTCAAGGGCGACTGTAAGAGTTACTTGTAATGTTCTCAAAAACTGCTTGGCTTGCTTCCTTCAATTTTTTCCCCATCCAGATAGACGAGTATCTCTTTTTAATTTAATGAGCTCGAGGAGGGTAACACATGCTCGATATAACTCACCTTCGATAAGTCCCTCTTCCTTTGTTTAACAAACTAGAAGAAGTAAGGGTTTGGTCCCTTATGGGCCCTTCAATGTATGATTGTTTAATGAGTCTAGAGAAGGTAAGCTCGGTGGTTTTTCATATTTAGAGAGTCTAAAAATGACTTAAAGATGACTCCAGTGTTGCCTTTTTCATAATGTTAGTATCACGAGGCCGAAAAAGAGATAAATTATCACTCAAAAGATGCCATTTCAAACCTTTTAATGAGTAGGAAAGGAAGCAAGATCACTCAACAATATTTTCACGTTTAGAGAGTCTGAAAAGAGATTAAACATGACTCCAAGGGGTTCCTTTTTCATATAACCTTTACGAGTCCGAAAAAGTAATAAAATTTTAATCGTTTGCATTCTCATGTTTTTTTTAGCGTGAGAAGGAACTAAGACCATGCTTGGTATGCCCCTAGCTTGAAAAGCTAGTGGCTTAACTCCAGAATGATCATCAAAGGCTAGAGACATGCCCCCCAAGCTTCAATTCATTCACCGACTTTGAGGTTGTTAGAAATTTCTCTACTATATGGAGAAAAAGGATACATGTGGATGAAATGAAGGTTAAAATACGAGACCTAACGAAAGACTCGACTCGACATCTACGAGATCTAGCGAAAGACTCAAACTAACAGGAGAGGTGACTGTTTCATTTTTTAACGAGCTTGACATAGGAAAAGAACTATGCTCAAGGCTCTGGGTTGAATCCCCATATTTATGTTTCATTTTTTGACGAGCTTGCTACAGAGAGAAAAAACTATGCTCATGACATCTGTTTCATTTTTTAATGATCTTTCCACAGAGAAGAGAAACTATGATCATGAATTTTGTTTCATTTTTTAATGAGCTTGCCACAGAGAGGAGAAACTATGATCGTAGCTTCTGTTTCATTTTTTAACGAGCTTGCCACAAAGAAGATAAAATATGCTCGTAGACTCTTCTTGATCATGGCTTCCAAGAGGATAATGTTCTAGAAGGACACCATGTCAAGGGACAAAACTCGGTCATGGCTTCCAAGAGATATTCACTGGATGGAAGAAGAATGCTATAGAAGGAACACATGTCGAGGGTCGTGACAAGGGTAAGGAGATTAGGCTCCAATAGCCCTATCAAAGATATCACCATGTCAACTACCAGATCTAAATCATCATGAGTTGAATTCATGGGAGACAACACCACATAATTGACATGTGGCAGGGGTGATACCAATTGCATATAAGACCCGGTTAGGGAGGTTATTGGGTTGATGGTCAAGTTAGGGCCAACAAATGAAAGTTGATCAATAGTCACAATTCTTCCATTGTGTGGGAAAGATATCACACAAAAAACATTGGACACAATATCTTTCATGGCATAAACATAATCTCTCCTAAGGAGTAAATCGAAATCCAAGGGGTCCTGGACTACCATAACATCAACAAAGACATTTCCCCCCCCCAAAGTTACGAGAAACTGAGGAAGGATCCCTAAAGGGTGACTAGTTCTTCTGTTAAAACCGAACATATTTTGGGTAACTGGCACAAGCTAAGGATAACCCAAAGCTTGCCAAGCAATAGAGGACAAAATACTAAGGGATGAACCTTCATCTATCAGCGCATGAGGAACATCTCGACCACAAACCTGTACTGTAATATTGAAAGGAATGTGAGAGGGAAGATGAGGTCCAGTTAGCACACCCCAATCAAAAAGGATGGCCTCATTACTTGGAGGGGGTTTCATGAATTCCCCCCAGCACGGTAGATTCTGTATCAACGAGAAAAATGTGGGCAGAATCGGGTTTACTCTCTAGAGGGAGAGTAGGGTCGATCGATGATGGGATCGGATCGAACACATTGGCACGCTTCAGAGGAAGAGTGGAATTTACCGATGAAGGAACCAAAACAACCGCTTTGGCACTCTTCAGATGAAGGGTGGGACTGACCGATGAAGGAACTGGATCAGTCACTTTGACACTCTTTGGAGGAAGAGTGGGATCAACTGATGGAAGAACTAGAGCAACAACTTTGGCACTCCTCAATGGAGGAGTGGGATCAATCGATGGCAGAACCATATCAACCACTTTGGAACTCATTAGAGGAGGAGTGGGATTGATTGATGAAGACATCAAATTGACCACTTGGGTTTCATTCTCCAAGGGGAGAATGGGGTCGATAGGTGGAAACAGGTCGACTATTTTGGTTAGTGGTTCAACTAAGGATGAAACTAGATTGACCACCTGATCAATCAGATTGACCGGGGATGGAACCAGATTGACCAGTCCATCAACTAACGATGGGTTGGGATAAATATTATGATAACTGATTGGAAGTTGAAGCTTTTTCAAAAGAGAATAAGCCTCGTCCATACAAGGACAAAGGTGAGAATAATGATCACCTTCGCATAACATACAAGGAAATTTGACAGTTGTCTTCTTCTTACCAACCTTAATGTCACTTGTTGACGAGGCATCACTAGGATGTCTAGCAGAGGCCAATGATGTGGAGGACCACATTTCTAATACCTTGGGAAGACCAGGGAAATCCCTTAGAAAGTGGTCACCCTTACAAATCCTGCAAGGGAATTTGGATTTCAGTTTCTTCGTTTTAATCTTCTTGACCTCATCAACACTCCCAGTACTATTAACAGTAGATGGTTGCTTAGATCCAACATCTGATGTAGTTGGAGGCTTGGTCCTTTTCAGGTTCTTATTCTTCTTCTCTTTCTGTTTCTTCTTCTTCTGATCAGCCTAGCTACTTGCTTTAGATATTCACTAGGAGAAGGAGAAAATGAAGGAGACCTAATGGGTGAAGAAGGCGAAAAGTCGACATGAGTTTGACGTGTGGGTGGTGTACTGACATTTGAAGTATTAGGTGCAGTTGAATAACTGGGAGGATTCGAGATCACTGGAGTGGGGAATAACCAAACCGATAATCCGATGGCGAGTCCCAGAAGACTCAGTGTGGAAATGTATGGAGGAACAAAGCTTCCAAAAGAAGGAAAGGTGAAAGGTTCCTAGGGACAAGGGGTTCCTCCATTGGTACTCACAGGAATTGATGCCAATAACACTAAATTGACCTAAGGTCCACTAAGTAAAACAAACAAAACATGCTATGAATCTAAAAGCATACAATCAAACAAAACTTACCACAATGAAACTACTAGTTGGTGATGAAATCCAACATCGCTAGGTCAATATAGGAAGGGGCGGGATAGAGTGGGTAGATCAGTTATGTTGGCAACCTTCTTAATAGACTTATGCCTTGGTGCAAGATTCCATACAGTAAATGTGGATTTACCCTCCAAGGAGCCCGAGTGAGTTTGACCAATGTCTATTCTAGGTACAATGAAACTTCCCTTCACTGTCACCTCGTGTAAGACCCTGAATATTATGTCTACTAAGGTCAACAACTCGTAGTCATCCCCTAGGTAGGTACAGTCAACAGTCCAATCCAAACGTATGGGTAGGATAATAAGTCTGAAATCCTTCGAGAGAACTGAGGAAAAATGGACGAGTAGAACTCCAGAGGACCCCGAACCGATTCAGAATTCATGAAGCAGCGAGACCAAATGAAGACAGTTGAACCTCAAGAAGAACCCCCAATATACGATTTGATTATTATGAACGGTTGAACCATAAAGGGATAATCTCCATAACTCTCCCAAACGCAACCTCGTGCATGACCCGTGTGTGAGAGGGGGATCCCAAAAATCCTATACGACACTTGGATTTTCTCTCCCTATCGCAAGATGCTAATGTTCATTTGATAGCTTTGCAAATTTATCCTTTCAACCTATTCCAAATCCCTAAACCTTAAGGTAATGTAGGTTTTATAATAGAAAATATAAAAATGTCTGATGAATTTTAGTTAAGAGCTTGATTTTAAGGTTGTTGTTTACTCAGAGGTGTATGAGAGTGAAAATTGATGATATCATGACTCAATTCCCAAAACATGCATAAGAAATGATAAACAATATTTTAGTTCAATGGATATATATTTAAGGGAAGGAGAAGGATTTTCCTTTCAATTTCAAACACTAATATGCAATGACCTCATTCAATAGTCCTCAATCAAAAATCTGATACAATGCTAAAATGTTTATAAGTGACTGGTAATCAGTTTGATGTAAATCTTCCTATCTTAATCAAACTTCAATATGTGTGAGATTTAAGCAACCTATAAGAAACCTTCACATAAACAAAAACACACCCTCGTTGTGATCAAACGGGATAAAATAAAAACAAATCTTGACAGGAGGAAATTCTTGGAGAAAAGAGCTCAAGGATCAAAATGAAATAGTGAAAAGATCTTTGAATTTCCTTAGACCAACTTTTAGTCAATCAGATAAGTGAGAGAGCAGTAGATCGACTCTAAATCTTAGGGAAGAAGAGTGACTCAAAGAAAGGAAAATAGATGTCAAAAATCCAAACAAAACATCATTAATCCTTAAAAATCAAATAATTGGAGGCTAAACAAGGACACACTAAGATAACATACACCCTGAGCAGATGAATCAACAAAAATAAGACTGAGAAAAACTACTCCCAAGAATATTTTTGCAAAAAAAGGGGAAACACTCTGGTGTCAAGCGTACCAGAGCATTTCAACACTCTTTGGGAGCCTGCCAGGGAGTGCTAATGCCCTGGTGGTAAAGGCAGGGAAGCGTTGGCCTCTTAGAACTCAAAAGTTTTCCTAGAAATAAAAAAAAACTTAGGAAAAATTCAAAAATTCAGTGTGTAAGATGAATCCAAGTGAAAACAACACATGTAAGGCTCAGAGACACAACATGCATAATATTAAAAAATTAGCAAAGGCCAAAACAAGACCTAGGAAAGGTATAAAAAATCAAAGTTCCTTCCTAGTGGAGTCGCCAATTTCTGTTACAGGATAATCCCCCTACGGACATGTGGATTTCCTCTTGGATACTATACCACTATGAACAAGATAAAAAAGTGATATTGTGGACACTGAATTTCCTTTTCATGAAGCTAAACTATCCAACAAGAATAAGGAAGAAGCGTAAATACCTTTTACTGGCATTTATCCTTGCTCGATCCAAGCTGATCTTGATCTCCAAGTTCTTTAGAAGGTCCTGCAATACAATGAGCAACAACAACGATACTTCCTACTCTACCATGATTATATTCATAATATATCTATGAAAGAAACAAGTTCATGAAACATACACAAACTTTAAAGGAAACAGGCCAAGCATAGATTTCTATTAATGAACACAAAGTGAAATGCTTACAGCCATGGATGTAGGTGCAACAACTTCACCAGGATCTCTTTGTCCAGACCCTTGCTCAAATAATACACACACATAATGTTGATGATTCAATGATATCTCCCTTATGATATCATAAGTTGTATACTTCACAATGTCTTCATATCAATACCACTCATGAGATCATAATTTTGGTATCTCTCAATCTCTATAATTTTACCATGAAGAGGCCTTGTTATATAGGCTTGGAGAGGCCCAACCACCTTAGAGATATTTGGGATAGGTTGAGGATCTCTCTCCATAAGTTTTGGATCCCCCCTAAGATGTAGCCTTGGCGTTAGATTCGAATCCAACTGATTTCCAAGATAAGGGGGATTTTTCCCTGCTTCTCCTCAACAACCCAAAATTTTCTCAAACAAGACAATGCTCCCCCAAAAGGGTGCACAGAGCATTGAAACGCTCCCCCAAATAAGGATAGGGAGCACTGGCACTCCCTGACAGTGGGTAAGGGAGCATTTCCCAAAATTCCTTCAGAAAAGCCTAGCGGTCCCCTAGAAGGGTGTACAATTTGTTGAAATGCTCCCCCAAAGAAGGATAGGGAGAGTTGGCACTCCCTGACAGTGGGTAGGGGAGCGTTGCCCTCAAAAATTCATTTTTAAGTAGTTTTCTTCATGGAAAATGCTTTGTGCTCTTCATCAAATGATTTCTCTTCCTTAAGCCAGTCTTTGAAGGTGTCTTGAGTGTCCATGTGATGTCGTTAGAGACACGACATAGGCAAGATGGCAATCTGATGTTTGCGACACTTAAGGCCAATAATGTGACACTTGCGACACTAGTCATGACGACAATAGGAAATTGTTAAAGTGATTAATTTTGATGTGTAACAAATGTGCAATTGCAACCCACAATTGCCACCTGGGTAGATGTCCTAAATTTGGTCACTAGGTACCTCGGTCAAAGTGCGACATTTATATTTTCGGCCTTAGAAATGGGTCACGGGCCATATCCCTTCCAAGATTTGGGTGGCTCAATGGGGGATGCACAGAAAAAATAGACCTCGGCTTTCAACCCTTCACGGGTATCTCCCTGCCTTGTGGTGTAGGAACACTTCACCTGGAGGATTTTAAAGTTCCCTATTTGTCAACTTCTAATGTTTGGAAATGTGAGAACCAGATAACGAGGGGTTATTTGGATGCCTACCCATGAGATCTTACCTAGACTAAAAAATTTCTTTTGACACCTCCTATGGAGGAAAACTTACTGAGTTTTTAGAAAAAAATTGGGTGCGGTGGGCTAAGAGATTGGGGGTGTGAACCAATATCATTTGAATGAAGTAGGTGTGGATAATTTCTCAAGAAATAGTGGGAAGTTTCAGAATTCCTTTGGAGAAAACCTACTTCAACCTCCACAATTTAAGATGGAAATTATGTGATTGAGGAGTGACTTTGTGTGTGAGCAAGTGAAAGAGTGTGCCAAATTTTAATAAGTTAGGTGTGAATTCGCAACATGTGGACTTCTTGTGGTCCTTACAAATATTTGTTATCTAGCTTACTAAGTGTCATTGGTACAACCTTGTAGAATTTTAAAATCCATAAAGAAATAGCATGTGGACATATGGGTCCTTACCAATCCTTTAAACTCCATAATATTGTTTACACTAAGAAAGCTTGAAAAATTATCCTAGATTGAAATCATGTGGGCATGTATGGGCCTGTTACTTTGATCTTTAAACTTCCCTAGTGATGTAAACTAAGAAAACAATTTCAAGAAACTATCCTAAGTTTGTAACATGTGGGCATGTATGAGCCCTTATAACTTTAATATGATTTCAAAAATAAAATAAGAGGAGCCCTAAGGGGGATTTGTCCTCTCCTAAAGAGTTTTTGTTAAGGGAGATGAAATGTCCCTTTAACCACCTTTCCGATTCTAAAGATATCTCTATGGTGCAAGAGAAGAGCATACCCAATGATCAAAGTTAATTTTTAGTCCCAATGCAAGTGTTTTTATATGTGATAACAATAATCTCAACTTAAAGTTTACAAACCAAACCAGCCATCCATGTGGAAACTAAAGAAAAAGAGAAAAATATTCGGTTATTTTTACCCCATAAGTGATTATGTTTAGCTAACCTTTCATATGGGAAAGGAGTTTAAGTGGAGTGCATGGGCATTATAAATTGCATGAAAGAAAGAATTTGAAGGCTAGGGCCCCTCAAATCATCACAAAACCCTTACAATTTTGAAAATATGGAAATGTGCGCAGGTTTCAATTCTGACAGAGGCACAGTGCACATAATGCATCGAGAAAAGAAGCCTTTTGGCAGCACAATGCACTGAGTGCACGTCTGTGGGCTGGAATACCCGTGCACTTTCTGATATGCATCTAGGGGAAATTTTTTGAGTGAAATTCTCCTCCTTTGGCTCAGAATTTGGCTTTTGACAGGTAAGGGGGCCAGTTTTGGTACCTGCAAGAAAAATAAATTAAAAAGAAGTGCTCTCTAAGTCCAAATAGGGTGGAATTTGATACCTCTCCCCAATATGGTCGCCAATCTATTGTTCCCGTTTCATCACTTGGGTGAGAAAAACAATGGCACTTGCATTCCTAGTTGGGCTTTCTAGAGAATACATAAGTTCTTGAGTGGATTAAACAATCCAAACANCAAAAACTAGGATGCATAAGAAACTTAGAACCATAAACAATCAACCAATGACCAAGATTATGCCACCAATGGATAACTATATTAGTTGGAAAAACACCATAGAGAAAAATGAGGACTTATGGGTTCCTTCTTCCTCCTTGGTGGGCTCTTGAGTTCCCTAATGGAGAGCTCTTCTTACAATGGAATAAAAATGGAAAATGATGAAGAAAATCAATACCTATTCCCTCAAGAGGTGAGTGGAATGGCCTATTGCAATGATGCTTGAGTAACATAACAATACTATGAAGATCTTGGTTTCTCATTGCACCCATGGCCTCCATTTATAACATTTCTTCAAGGAAAAATTCAACTGGTTCTTAGTGTGAACAAGGGGCCCTTTAGGGCACCCTTTGGTCCTTGACCAACCCCCCATTCATATTTTTCTTAAATTTGGAGGTCAAATCAAGTTGGGAGCTGGTCCATAAGTGGTTGGGGCACCGACAAGAACCATAAATGTGTCATTCATAGGAGCGCACAGATTTTCTCGTACACAGTCATGCATTTGTTACATTATGCGCTCTATGGGCTTTGTTGTCCCACGCACTGTGCACACGCTTCCTTTAGTGAGTTTGTGCATGTCATTTTTTTCCCAATTGTATAGTTTTTGTCTTTTGAAATGCATTTTGGTGCTGCACGTGACATAATTGTTGTTGGCATTGTTGTATTTTTGTAACCATTTGTGTGCAATTTTGCAGATGAAATTTCAGTGATAATACCTTCCCTATATGATCAAGGATCTTTTCATCTAACTGAATTATAAAGAATTCTATTAAATGAGCATAAATTAAAGTGCACAATTAAAGAAGGAAAAACTCAATAATGAAGAGACATAAGCATCAAATCTGGAAAAAAAACTTGATAACAGAGTTCTTTCCTGGTGGATTACATCTCCAGGTCCTGCTCTGAAATGGGTAGGCATTTTTATTAACTCAACAAAATAATTTGACAAAGTACATAAGCATACCTCATTATGGAATTAAGCTATAGAATCTTTGCTCAGATCAGAAAACATATAGCACCATTGAATTTGTGGCATCGAATTACCCAAAAATGATTGTCTCCATGCCTCGATATGACTCTAGCACTCCCAGGACTAAGATAAATTTTGTCTCGGTTTTTTTTCCCTACCACCTGCAATTAATTCCCAAAAATTCCTTGTAAATTGTGCCCGATCGTACCATCGCACGCCTCCACCCCATTCACTGAAGGATTTCAATTTTTAAATAAAAATTGCAGGTGTTGTAACCAATGGGGCCATTTGGCCTATTGGTTGGGGGAGATATAATTAAGGTGTATACAATGGGGGAGGTCCTAGGGTCGAGCCCGCAAGACTCCCCTTTTGGGTGTTGGTTATAACTTATATATATATATATATATATAATTTTTTATGGTGGTTCCGCCAACTTGGAGGTAGTTTATATATATTCATTGGGCCGCCATATCTAGTGTGGTTTAGCCAGATTTGATGGACCCGCCATTTTATTTTTTGAATTTTATTCTTGGGCCCTCATTGGGCATTTTCCCATTGGCATGTGGCATCCCATGACTAGGCCACGTGGTAGAATACCATTGGGCCACACCAACCAGTTATACAGTCACCTGCCAC
>JASDQU010186542.1:0-19292 GCA_032191745.1 Picea mariana | reverse complement strand
AAAACCTCAAACTCAGCATGAGAGAGGAGGAAGCTCAAGGAAAGGACAGTATGCTGACATGAATACTTTTCCTCGTACCAGAGGAAGAGGAAGAGGCAGAGGTGGAGAAATAAAATGTTTTACCTGCGGAAAAAATGGACATAAATCTTATGAGTGTCCAGACAAAAAGAAGGAAGGAGGTGAGACTCACATTGCCGAAGCACAAGGATGGAATGTTGAGGAAAAAGATGTTGAGGGCGGAAGATCATTGATGATGAGAAAAGTTCTCTTAACACCAAAGAAAGAGGTAGAGAACCCAACCCAAAGGAACAGACTTTTTTGGACTGCTTGCAAGACCAAAGACAGGGTATGCAAGGTCATCGTGGACAATGGTAGCACAGACAATCTTGTTTCTACAGAGATGGTAGAAAAGCTGGAGCTGGAGACTATTGAACATTCAAGCCCATACAGAGTTTCGTGGCTAAAAAAGGGACATCAAGTAAATGTCACTAAACAATGTTTAGTTGAATTTAAAATAAAAGGATATAAAGATGAAATATTATGTGATGTCATTCCCATGGATGTTTGTCATCTATTGTTGGCTAGACCATGGCAATATGACAGAAATGTGATTCATGATGGGAGAAAGAACACATGCACCCTGGAAAAGAATGGGAGAACTCACATGTTGTTGCCAATTAAGGATAAGGAAGTGAAGCCAGAGGTAAGCAACATTGTACTTCTCATGAGTGGAAAGGAACTTCTTAAAGAGGTTAAGAAGAAGGAAGATACACAATTCATTGTGGTCAGGAAGCCTAGAATTGTTTTAACTATTACAAGAGTGGATGATTTACCAGAGGAAATCCAGCAGCTACTAGAAGGGTTCGTTGATATAGTAGTGGACGAACTACCTCGTTCGTTGCCACCTATCAAAAGTATATGCCATCATATTGATCTTATACCTGGAGCTAGTTTACCAAACAAAGCAGCGTACAGATTAACACCGCAGGAGAATGAAGAGGTCAAGAGACAGGTTTAGGATTTAATGGACAAAGGGTTGATTAGAGAGAGCTTGAGTCCATGCGTTGTTCCAACAGTGCTCGGCCCAAAGAAAGATGGAGGTTGGAGAATGTGTACAGGCTCAAGAGTGATCAATAATATTACTATCGGGTATAGATTTCCATTGCCAAGGATGGATGATTTGATGGATTGCTTTAGTGGAGCAAAATGTTTTTCAAAAATTGATTTGAAAAGCGGTTATCATCAAATTCGTATGAGAGAAGGTGATGAATGGAAGAAAGCATTCAAGACGAATGAAGGGTTGTATGAATGGCTTGTTATGCCATTTGGCTTAAAAAATGCGCCTAGTACTTTCATGAGATTGATGAATGAAGTCCTGAAGGATTTCATAGGAAAATTTGTCATCGTATATCTTGATGATATATTGATTTTCAACAAGAAAAAATCTGAACACTTGAAGCATTTGGCTACAGTGATGAAGAGATTATAGCAAGAGAAGTTGATGAAACATGAGGAAATCGTCGTTCATGAGGACATAGCTCATTTATTTGGGGTTTGTTATCTCTGCAAATGAGTTAAAAATGGATCCAGAGAAGGTGGATGCCATTAAGAATTGGCCATCGCCAAAGAGTATATTTGAAGTTAGAAGCTTCCATGGATTAGCTAGTTTCTACAGGAAATTTATCAGAAATTTCAGTGCAATTAGCGCACTGATGATGGATACGGTGAAGAAAAGACATAAGTCTTTTCACTGGACAGAAGAAGCAAAGAAAAGTTTCAATCTGTTGAAAAGGAAGATTACTGAACAACCAATTCTGGTGCTGCCAAATTTCAGTAAGACATTTCAGGTCAAATGTGATGCTAGTGGATTTGCAATTGGAGCGGTCTTGAGCCAAAATGACAGATTGATTGCATACTTCAGTGTGAAATTGAATGAAGCGAAGGTTAAATACTCCACATATGACAAGGAATTTTATGCGGTCATCCAGGCACTGAAGAAGTGGAGGCATTATTTGGTTCCTAAAGAGTTTGTTTTGTACAGCGATAATCACGCCTTACAATTCGTGACTCAACAGGACAAGTTGAACCAAAAGCATGCAAAATGGGTTGAATCCATGCAGAATTTTACTTTTGTAATTAAACATATTTCTGGTACTGCTAACAAAGTTGTTGATGCTTTGAGTAGGAAATGTTTGTTGATGCAGGAATTCAAGGTCAAAACTTTGGGTTTTGATAATCTCAAAGAAATGTATAGAGACGATCCAGATTTTAAAGAGGCATATGAAGCATCTGAGAATCCAATTCTCAGAGACAGAAGTCAATGGACTGAATATATGATCCAGGATGGATTACTATTCAGAGGCAATCAACTGTGTATTCCAAAATGTTCCATGAGGGAGAATCTGCTGAAAGAAAAACACAATGGAGGATTGGCCAGACATTTTGGTCATGATAAGACGTTCTCAAAGTTGAATGGCTCATATTTTTGGCCAAGGATGAGGACAGATGTAAAAATATTTGTGGACAGATGTAGAATTTGTCAGCACACAAAGGGAAAAAGGCAGAACACAGGGTTATACCAGCCATTACCCATATCTGAGAGGCCGTGGGATGCAGTAAGCATGGATTTTATATTGGGGCTGCCAAGAATGCAAAGAGGATTTGATTCAATCTTTGTGGTGGTAGACAGATTTTCAAAGATGGCACATTTCATACCATGCTAGAAAACCAGCGACGCAACACATGTTGTGAACCTGTTTTTCAAGGAAGTTGTCAGACTTCATGGCTTGCCAAGGAGTATTGTATCTGATCGGGATACTAAGTTTGTTGGACATTTCTGGAGGACTTTGTGGAAGAGGATGGGGACAGGTTTCTCATTTATCTCAGTGTATCATCCTTAGATGGATGGGCAGACAGAAGTTGTAAACAGAAGCCTAGGAGATTTATTGAGGAGCCTGGTGCCTGAACACCACAACCAGTGGGATCACATTCTGCCACAGGCGGAATTTTCTTACAATGATTCAATCAACAGAAGCACAGGGAAAAGTCCATTTCAGATTGTTTATGGAATGCAACCCAGGGGAATGTCTGAATTGAAAGATTCAGAACAGACTTAATTCAGAAGTGCTAGTGCAGAGGATTTTGCAGAGGCAATGAAAGAACTTCATAACCAAGTCAAGGAGCGATTGCAGAATTCAAATCAAGAATACAAGCGCATATTAGATCAACACAGGTGAGAACTTCAATTTGAAGTTGACGATCTGATTCTTGCACATCTCAGAAAGGAAAGGTTCCCAAGGGGAACATATAACAAACTGAAAATGAAAAAGATTGGACCATGCAAGGTATTGAAAAAATTTGGGGCAAACGCATATGAGATTGAATTACTCGATGGGATTGAAATTTCACTGATATTCAACATCTCATATTTGTACCCTTACAGAGCTGGAAAAGCAGGAGCAGAGAATGGACAGATAGAGGTTCAATGGGGTAAACAAATGCCTGTAGCTGAAAAGCCACAGATGGAAAGTATACTTGACAAGAGAGTCAACAAGAGGACCAGAAGAAAAGAGTATTTTGAATACTTGGTCAAATGGAAGGGACATCCAGTTGAAGATGCCAGCTGGGAGAATGAAGCAGAAAGTCATAAGCATGGACAGACTATGCAAGAGCTCATGAATAGGAGTCCATGAAAATTTTCAAGTGAAGGAGATGATGCAGGAGCATCGCTAGCAGCAAGCAAGCGCAGGGGTGAAAGACAGCTGGGATGAACGCCATCACATTTTGGCACATGTCAAAATAATTTTGAAATGTTTTTGAAAGTTTGAATGCACAGACATTAATTGAAATAGTTAAGAAGGTGTACTTCCATATTGTAAATAGATCTTGAGCAAGCTGCTCTCATCTGTCGATGTAAAAGGAATTTATGCCCAGTAAATGAAAGTAGGTAGATTTAAATTCCAGATTAGACAGTTTAGAGCATAGGAGGGAAAACCGACTATAGACACCCACGCCTTTGTATCATTGTAGGATTATTATTATTGTATCATTGAGAAAAAAAAGGAGGAAGAAGAGAGTTGTAGTAGAGAGTTGAAGAGAAGAACCCATGTACAGAAGTTCTGAATTACTATAAAGAGATTTGATTTAGATTCATGGTGTTATGATGCTTTCTGTGTATACATGTTGAATGGTATGCTTATGGTTGTTTATTCTCTCTATTATGCATTTGCTTTAACATTGTGTGAATGTATGATTTCATGTTGAATGTTTGAAGTCTGAGAGAGAAAGAATGAGTTTCAATTGTTTCTCTTCCTGAGTGGGAAGTTCTTGCAAGGAGTGTAATGAAATCGTCCGCAAGAAGTGCGTTGACAGAGATTCAGGGTTTATCTCTGAAAGCTTGGGAGAGATATCGTTGTTCTCATTCCCGCATAAGTGTAGGTGAGACACAGGAAGCCATGCAAGGAGTGTGCAGGCATTGAAAGTCTTAGGACTCATCAACAAAAGGAGAGTTGAAGGGCTACTATTGCAGAGGGAGTGCACAGAGTCGAGGAAATCAAATACCCAGGAGTATTTGAGTGGCTGCCACAAAGAGTGCGAGCAGGAACCCTTTTGGGAGAATTGAGTTTGTAAGAAAAGATCAGGAGAGTTAGTGCCTTTGAGATAATCAAAGGGGAGCCAAGCAAAGTCTCTATGCAGGAATCAAATCTAGGCGAAGGAACCTTGGTTTATTTCGTAGGAGTTATCAAGGAGCAACGGGCGGTTGAAATTTTCTGTGGAGAATCCCCGAAACCGCGAAGACTGTAGAATAGTGAGAAGTCGTAGGGTGGTTAAAGCCAAGCAAGCTTTCCACTCTAGGATCTAGAATCAACATGAATCGTTGATCGTGATCTGCACCAGTCGTCAGATCATTTTGACATTTTGGAAGTCTGGAGATGGAGAAGGCAACACTTTGGGAGTGAAAGTCCCAAAAACCCGAAAGAGTGCCAAGTGGCAGGAGTCTACGTCAGAGATAGGAAGTGGTTGAGTGGAAAGGTGGTGTGTCCTTGTCAAAAAGGCAAAGTCAATCCTTGTTGACCATTTCGAGGTTCGAAGGTTAGAGAGTTGGGAGTTTTGCATCTGGATTCGCGAAATTGCGAAGTCTGAAATCCCGATGAAGTGAGAAGTCTGTTGTGGGACCAACATTTGATAGCGTGTCAAAATTCGGCATTTTGACATTTTCGATAACAAGGGATTGGGTTTCTTTGTTCCAAGACTCCCGAAATCGCGAAACGCGATAAGAATTTCAACGAGTCGGCATTTCAGGTTTCGGCAGTTGAAAATTCGAGAACCTCGGAAGGAGAAGTTCTGAAATCATGAAAGGTGCGATCATATTGTTTGATTGGAAGATTTGGGTGGATGCTTCGTGTTTGATCACGCGGGCACATCCATAAGGACCTGTGGATACACTGTTGAATGTGAAGGGTATTTCCCGAGGAGAAACCAAAGAGTCAATTAGACTCAAAGGGCAGATTAGAGCGATCCTGCGCAGACCTTGGACCTGAAAGTCATTTAGCCTTTATGCATCAATAATAGTGAATTCACTTCTAACTTGTGAGTTTGAAATTTATAAATTATGGAGTCAAGTCACTTTTAGAATTTGATATTTATAAATTATGGAGTGAATTCATTTCTAGAGTTTAACATTTATAAATTATGGTGTCTTAAATGGATCATTTAACAGAATTTAAAATGATCCATTTAAGNTATAAATTATGGAGTCAAGTCACTTTTAGAATTTGATATTTATAAATTATGGAGTGAATTCATTTCTAGAGTTTAACATTTATAAATTATGGTGTCTTAAATGGATCATTTTAAATTCTGTTAAAATTTGTAGGGGCAAAGTTTTATGTTGGGAGTTTTCATTAATTAAGTGAAATTATGATTTCATCAAAATTTCTACTACATTTGAAAAACATTTGACAAAAAAATGTTTTGTTTATCCACTTATTAACTTACTCCATTATTTTGACAAAAAAAAGGTTGAGTTTGTCCACTTATTAACTTACTCATTCTTCATGAGCTCACTCCCAAATTGTTGCATCCAAGGGTGTTTGTACAACCCAGTATGGTAGAAATGTTGTCATGTGGGTAATGCTGACAAAAATATCTTTAAAGACTGAGATTTGATATGTACACATGATATAACAAATCCTATATAGAGGGAGATAAAAAAAAAAAAAAATATCATATTTACAGTAAGAAAAGAAAAAGATGTCATATTTTCACATAATAGAAATACTATAAATATGATACTTACATAGAAATATTGTTACAATGCAAATATAAATATATTAACAATCATCAAAATTGGATTTTTTCATATCCATATCTCCATAAATTGTGTGAGCTCTACGGAGTTGAGTGACACTACAACCAACATAGATCTATCTTAAATGATAATAAAAAAAAATCACCTAAAGAGATTTGATCCATCTCGATGCTTGATAGATCCAAGGTTAAGATAGAGTTGCGCTGGTAGGCCCAACATTTGCAAATGGTGGTGCATTAATTGAATTTTCTCAATCATGCTTCCTCCATCTCTTAAGAAGAAAAGCATTAAATGAAAAAATTGACAACTAATATTCAAAAAAGCATGCTTGCACCTCTCATGATCCAGGAGATTATTTTCTCAAAAACTCAAATCTAGAATAGATAATTCATTCAACAAATTAAATTTTGAAGAAGAAGACTCAATCTGCACTAAATTGTTTCAACAAATGAAGATCAAGTGCATCCAATAAAACAAAATTGAAGTAAATTGATTCAACAAATGAGGAAGTGCATGGATCAAGCATAATTAAATATTTGAGCTCATCATACTATCTACAAAATGAATACTTTCCGCAACACTTGCTCTACATTTTGTTTTTGTTTTTTTAAGTTTGTTGTTTGTTTCTTTAAGTTTGTTGTGATTTTTTATTTTTGCAATTATCTTCACATCCAAGAGATTTTATGATTATGAATTGTGGCAAGAGAAGACAACCCCTCAAGAGGGTAAAACATCTTCCAAGTGGAAAACAAGGAGTGAAGTTTGTTTATGCATAAGATGACTAAGTTCCTATGATGGAACTACCATCTAAAAATGCTCAAAATGTTGATCATGTCAATGGTGGGGCCCTTGCTACAAAATGACATGGAAGGAGCAATCAAGGGTGTTGAATTAATGGTTATTCAACCAGAGAATCTACTAATAAATTGGGCATTCCTTGCAGCACTCTTACTTATTGCTTGCAAGAACTTAGTACAATAAGAAGGAAGGGGATACCCACTATAGTAACAAATGAGAAGGAGTTTGAAATAGTGAATTGGTGCAAACACGTAAAAAAATTAGTTATTGGGTAGATTGAAATACTTTGGCTCAATACTTACATGGCATGGTGCATATGTTATGTAACATCCACAATTTTAGTCCTCGTGAATTATAATGTAATTATATAAATGAGATTTAGGTTGGTGAGCTGATATGTTGAGGTGAAGAGCATGTATTGGTTTAATATGGCCGGAGGCAAAATGGTATATTATGTGTATTGAAATCATTCATAAAAATAAGAATTGTTGGTTGTGATACAAGAGGAATAAAAATGATGGGGGGGATATGATTCCACAAGACAAAAGGGGGTCCAAGGGGGAATAATTCATGGGTATTAATCCAACCCACATTCCTAAAATCATTATCATTATGTATAACCTTCTAAATCATTGTTGAGTGTTCCCAAAGTCAATCATGAAACTCATGTAAGAGGGTGGGTGTGAGGAGTCACATCTCATGATTATTGGGGAGCATGCGATGAAGTACATATATCTTTGGGAATGTAATGTCCCTAATCCAAACCCTTTGTAATTGTACATATAGGTTGGTGAGTCGTTGGCACTTATTTTTCATTTTTTGTGCATCTGGGTAAGTGCACAAAGAGTTGTTATCAAAAGAAGGGTGTGCACATTTAATAGTGTTGTGCATACCTAAGTAGGTGTGTTGGATTGCACATCAATGGAAGGGTGTGCACATTCACAATGTTGTGCATACTTGAGGAAGTGCACGAGAATTACCTAGAAGTGCGCATCAAACTGATTCGTTTGTGTGTGGATGTATATGTATTGAGGTCAGAGATCATGTGTGGTTATGAGGCTGGTGAGTCGGGATGAAAATAGGCCAATGCACCTATCCATGTAAATTTAATCACAGTTATTAATATTATCACATCATTGCGCGTAGACATATCAGACGAAAAGAGACAGGATCTAACTCCACCGAAAAAAGGGAAAAGGGGGGGACTTAATTCCTAGGGAATATTTTATTAATATTTCTGTAAAAGTGTAATTTATGGATAAATTATTTTATCCTAAGTTCCCGGGGTTGGGAACGAGTCACCAAGTGGCTAAAGCTACTTCTGAAAGTGACAATTGTCGAATTTAAGGCATGCAATATATATTGATGGCCTTAGTGTATTTTGGGGAGACAACTCATTTTGGAATTAATCACTTTCCTGTGAGCAGAAGAGGTTGGACTATCTAGAAAATCTGACTATTACCTTACCTGCAGAGAAAATCATGTAAGTGTTTTATGTCTTATAGCCATAGTTTTTATTCTCGAAGAGGCGAGTTGTTAAGTCTGTGACCAATCTCTCTCAGTGAGAGATTCGTTGTCGAAGAGGCGGGTTGTCAGGCCTGTGACCAATCTCTCTTAGTGAGAGATTCCTTGTCGAAGAGGTGGTTTATCAGGCTCGTGATATTTCTCTTTGGGTGAGATTTTTGCTGGGAATTGTTCCCTGGTGCACTGGGAATTAGTGGCAGGGCTTGGAGACTTCCTATCTAGCCTATTGTTGGAACCATGGAAGGGAAGTGGGGCAGTCGAGAGACTATTGAGTAGAGAAGGGGCACACTTCCTTGGGTGTGACAGGTGCATGGGGAATGAGAGACTATAGACTTTTTGCAGCAATGGCACCTTGGACATAGCAATTTTTTTGAGTATCAGAACTTATCCTGGAATTAGGAACCCTTTTTCCCTGTTGGAGTTAAGCCCCAGCCTGGGGGTGACATGTTGTTGAAATCTTATGAGCAACAGATTCTATGGTCGGGAGGATCGTCTGAGTTTTGTGTGTAGTTCGTGACTTTCATAAAAGATAATTGTTCTTTATGTGTTTTTCTCGTTTACTTTGTGCTTATTTATTTGTGTTTGATATGGGTTAATTCTTGTATGTTGTTGTATATAAGTAATTTTTGCTATTATGTTTAATGTTGCTCACACATGTAAGGTGGTGTTGTTAGTCAATATTGTAGTCATGCATGAGTATGATAGTTGTTGTTAGTTTTCATGTTATGTTAACCTTATGATTTTGGTCATGAGTCTTTGAGGCAATGGTTGAATGGTTGTGTGCGCAGGAAAGTAGAATGTGTGTACATGAGGCTAGAATTTGTTTGTGTTTGCAGGGAATTAGACCCCTCGCACAAGGAAAAACATAATTGGTATGTGACGCCAAAATGGTTGCATGCACATTAGTGTTTTTTGTTCAATATACTTGTGCGTAGTTGTATTGAGTTACTTTTGTTGTGTCTTAACTTATGTAAAAAGAAGAAATCTAGTGTGGCGCGACTCGGCTTGAGGTTGAGCACATTACTTCAAGTGATATTGTACGAACTAGTGCTTAGATTAGAATCCACATAGTGTAATTTTGGTGTAGTGTTGCTCAGTGGTAAGTTGGGTAATGTTACAGTATGGTATCAGAAGAATTTTAGTAACAGGGATATTATAGACTGTTTTTCAGAGCAACAGAAATTGAGATTGGTGACGTGGCCCAGCCTCCCCATTGTGGTATCAGATCTATAGGTTCAATAATGGACTGTATGGGCCAGAGGCCAACAAGAAGCATCAGAGCTCCAATTTCAACACTAAGCCTACATGGGTCGAGATCTACTTAAGGAAAAATTTGGATTGGTATGTGGCTGAATTTGGAATTATAGTGTGGTCATGGTGCACATAAAATAAGAATGTGAAAGTGTGAGCATTAAATGTTGTATATTGTGGGGTGTGGCACTGGAATGATGCAGTAAACAATGGTGCACAAGTGTGTGCGCTAAAGGTTTGGAATTGTGTGGAACAAATTTGTGGTGCACGCGCAATATTGATACATGTTGTACATGTCAAGTATTGGCATTGTGCATTGGCATGTGTTAAATACCAGCGCGTGCATGGGTTTCAGAAGAAGGGATTCTAATAATATGGTGCAGAGTTTTCATGAAGTTGTCTCATGATTTTTTCTAACAAATATTATTTTCTGCACATTTTGCAAAATTATCAGCGATGTTAGCTGGACAGAATTAGCACAGACGGTTAAAAACATGGAAGATGTGCAGATGACTTATATTCTTGATGATGAAATCGGGGATTTGTACGTTGGTTTGGGTGTTGATGGTACATAATCCAAGGAGGACCGCATAAACTTTGTAGAAATTGTAAAGGGACTGCAAAAAGATGTCCAAAGTTGTAAGGCAGATAATGAAAGGCTTATGAGAGCCAAGGAGTAGCAAGATGGCTTCAATGTCAAATTGATGCAAAGCTTGAACATAAAAGAAAAGAAAATGGATAAGGAGTGTTACACATTATTTTTGTCACCCTTATGACCGTTAATGATGTACACCTATCCTTCATCTTTAGAAGGATCAATTTCCTTAATCCCTGAAGAATAATGAAGATGAACTTTCCCAAAAAGATGAAATTATCTTTTCCTTTGTAAAAAACCTTGTAAAGAGGGATCATCACACCTTGCTCAGTGTTAAGGATACGATGTTGTAGGATTGACACAGGTTGCACCACAATGGCCTGTGCCATTGTCGCAGTTTTCTTAGTGTTAAGGGTGTGACAATCGTTTGTATGAAGAAAAAGATAAGCTTATCGATGCTTCTAGAATAGAAGTTTCGAGGGTGAGGTGGCCTCCGATCGGTTTGGATCTGAATCCCATCCCTGATCTCATGGGATCATCCTAACCTCCTCACCTTATCATTTTCATCTTATTAAAGGAGGGGAGTTCTCATGGGAAAGTTAGCTTGGTTAGAATAGATTTGGAATGGTTAGAAAAATTTTGGAACTTCATCTTAGTTATAGAGATTCAGCTAATGAGATATCAGTCTAGCCAAGAGTTTTGATTAGCTTCATCTATAGCTAATTCATATGGAGTGTTTGGGCGTATGGTGGCTTTGAGTTTATCTTTGTTAAGTCGAGGTCATAAGTAGTTGTCACATCTATGATCTCATAATCTGTGGAGTAGAAGTGTGTGGGAAGCAAGGAACTGTTGGAAGGAACCTGACAACATTAAGGCATCTGGTTGTATCTTTCTTCCACATTATTTAATACAAATATACTTTTTCTTTCCTATATGAATGTTATTTGTCCATATTGTATGATTCCTTGATCACGTCCATAGTTTCATATCAAATAGACTCTGTTATTCTTGTCTTTGTTGGCTTGCGTTTCTTTGCAGATACTTCTCCATAAGCCTTACGACGGAGCTGGGATCACATTGGTGAGGTCAGGTCTACAACATTTAAAAGGTATGTTTTGGATCCTCTTCTTATTTGGTAACTAAAATCTAAGGAAAGTTTAGTATATTGTCTTGTTTTGTTCTAGTTTTGGGGTGAAACTAGGGAGATTAGTTTGTGCTCGCACTTACCAATTTGTCCTGAAACAAAATTGGTGACCATACTGGGTATATAGATTTTTTTTTCCTAGTTTGTCTTACTTTATGGCTTTGATTGCTTGGGTTCTGTTTTCTAAGTCACTGGGAGCTCCATATTGACTCTCTAACTGTTTATTTCACTGGAAAACCTTCTTTCTTTTTATTTTTTCCATTTTTCCCTTGATCGATGCACCCTGCTTTGAGAGACAGTGTGACATTGTCACACTATGGTCTTCAATGACCTGTAATGATCAGGACTATCGCACTGTGTTAGTCTAGTAGCATGCGACGATTGTGTGAAAAAATATTTTTTGATGGTTTTTCCTTACCAAGATCTTAGATAAATGTTTGGGTTGATTTGTTAGTTCTGATTACAGTTTGCTTGACAACTTTGAATATGCTTTTATCCATATTTTCTTTGTTTTAGCTTGTCTTCTTCTAAAAGATTTGTTATCTCTTGCTTTGATATTCTTTCAGTGACAAAGCATTTTTTATTCTGAATTATTTAGTGAAAGAACTCTTATTCTTTGTATTGAATAGGTCAGTGTTTGGGTTGCTTTGTTTTTAAAGAGATTTGTTATTTCTTTTAGCTATATTTGAAATAAAAAGCTTAAATTTCTTGCTTTGCATTAGATTGGGGGCATCTTTGCATTTGAAGTAGTGAAATTGCATTGTTTTTGGCATTTTTTGGTCTTGAATTCTTAAAATTATTGGGGGGTCCAAGAATCGTGTATTGGTGTACAATCTCTTTGGATCATTTCTTGAAGATCCTGATATTGATGAGTTTAATAAAATCTTGGAACATTGTGCATTTGGGAATGATAAACATTTTCTCCTTCTCGTAATATAGCTTTCATCGAAGTGAATATTTTCATCTTCATTTCTTTCATAAGTTTAGAGTCGATCAAAACATCATTTAGTCCATGCCATTTTCCTCTTGAGTAACAACAACTTAATAAAATTTACGCGTTAATTAAAATATACCTAGAAACTTTTATTTCTAGGGCTCTTTGCAACCTACATCAGATTAGTTGTAGGGATTTGGAATAGGTGTGAAAGATAACTTTCCAAAGCTGTAAACAAACATAGAATCTTGATTTAGGGAGTGGTGAAATCCATTTACTACATTTTATCCTGGGAATCCCTTCCAACACAAGGGTTAATCACGAGGTCGCATTAAGGTCAATAGAGTTACTAACCCTGCTTTGTTGGTCTTGGTGTAGTGGTTGTGCATATTATTGGGGGTCACTTGAGAAAACAACCCTGTGCGGGCCTTCTCAAGTCAATTTCGGGCTCAGTTACCCTACCCTTGCACGTATATCAGATTGTTGATTGTTTCCCCAGGAATCATTGTTGCATTTGGTAACCTTAGTGGCCTTTATTTAGGGTTAATACGCGAGGTGATGGTGAAGGGGGAAGTCTTTTTTGTACCTGGAATCGACGTTGGCCAAACTCACTCGGGCTCCTTGGAGGGTAAATCCATATTTATTGTGTGGAATCTTGCACCAAGGCGTAAGTCTGTTAAGCAAGTCATCAACGTAACTTTTCCACCTGATCTATCTCATCCCCTTCTTACATTGTTCCCACGACGTTGGATTTCATCACCAACTAGTGTGTTCATTGTGAGAAGGTTTTATTTGTTTGATTGCTTCCTATATTTTTAGCATGTGTTGTTTGTTTTCCCTAGTAGACTCTAGGTTGGATCTGTGTTTAATGGCGTCATTTCCCATAATGACCAATGAAGCAACCCCTGCCCTGGGGGAACCTTTTTTTTTCCTTCTTATAGAAACGTTGGTCCTCCTTACATCGCTACTTTGAGCCTTCCAGGTCTCACAATTGAGTTACCGATATGGTTATTTTCCACTCCAATAATCCTGAATCCAAAAATTGCTTCAGTTGTAAGCACTTCCCCCCAAGAACATCAATCTCATGTTGATCCTTCACCTTCTTCAACAGTAAGATCTTCTTCGCCTTCTTCACTTGCAAGGTATTCTTTCATTTCATCTTCTTTTCCGAGTGAAAGCTCTTAAGCTAGTAACCCGATGGATAAGAAGAAGAAGACAAGGAAGATTAAGAAGAAGAAAAATAAGCAAGGGTCCAAACTTCCAACCACTATCAAACATGTTGGAAAACAACCAGTTATTATTAATCGTTTTGGGAGTGTTGATGATGCCAAGATAACCCAAACAACCCGTAATCCCAAGTACCCTTGCAGGATTTGTAAGGGTATCCATCTTATTAAGGATTTCCCTGGTCTATCCAAGGTTATAGAAGCATGGTCTACACACCCTCGCCAGCCCATGTCGTCAGCCTCTGAACAACATGTTTGTAACACACCCATTGCAGGGTGTAAAAATTTTGCACTTCTTAAGAGAATCGATGTCTTCATTCGGGGCTTCTACTCCATTCTACTCTTCCATGGATTTCCAACCACGACCTCCATGCTCCGAACCGAACTCATAACTTGAAGATATCCTCTTCTAAGTCCTTTGGTGACACAGACCCCCTGCCCTTGGGTCGAGATCTGCTCAGGATAGTCACTAAAACCACGCCAAGGGTTAATCAAACCTTTTGTTTAAGCCACAAAAGATTTAGGGCTTCACGAGTTGGAGGTTCCTGATGCAATGTCACAACTTTTACAATCACTGAAATCCAAAACATCAATGAAGGTTGACTCCTCCAACACGAAGAGCACATGCCACCTGTTACCCACTAGTTTTGGCTGTTGGGGCTTTGAGCGAACAACCAATGATCATTCCTCTTCCCTTATGATTCCTCAAAATTCGAAATGTCAGTATGCCGAAATGGGTTCAACATCCCATGGAATGCAAGATCGATGTCCTTTCAGGATTTTCATCGAAGCTTGACCCCTCCTTTGACTTTCGTCGCACGTATCCTCTGACTGATACTTGGGACCCACCTTTCGACGTTTCTCTCTTCGCGATTTTGGGAGTTGTGTTGACCATGCAACTCCACTTCTTGAGTCTCGAAACCTGATTGGTACCCAACTACTATTGTCCCTCAATATTTTTGGGAATTTTTCCTTTCCCTCTTCAGGATTTCGTGAACTGGGAGTTTGAAAATATCGATTCCAAAGTCACGACCTCCTCTACTTCCCGAACCCCGAAAAGCCAAAATGCTGAAATTCCACTCCAAAGACACGCCACGTTTTGCGACTTCAGGATTTTCAATTCAAAGGGCCCCGACTCCTTGTCATCAAAATTTTCGGAATGCCGAACCGCGAAATACCGAAATGCTGAAATTTCACACTTGAAAATCCCTTTCACGATTCGGGAATTAGAGTGACCAAGGATTTTGGCCTGCACTCCAAACTTACGAATCCCAAATCCCCGAAATGATCTGTCGGCTCAAACTCACCATAATCAAGAGTTCACGTTGACACTTGATGTTAAGGTGGTGGATTCATCCAACTCCTAACCACCTTATAGCTCCTCTAGATCCTACGGTCCTCACGATTTCGTGAGTTCTCCACGAAGAATTCTGACCACCAGATGCACTCCTCAATGACTTCTGCCCAAACGACTCGGTGTTCTCCCTCCTGAACTTGACTTCTATGAGATGATTTCGATCTCTGTCTCCCTTTGAGCACTTCAAAGGTGTTATCCTTCCTGATCTTTCACTTGTAAACTCAAGCTTCCCAAAAGGATCACTGCTCGCACTCCTTGCGGCAAATATTCAAATAACCTCTAGTTATTTGAGTCTCCGACCTTGTGCACTCTTTGCAACAGAAATCTCTCAATCTTCTTTCTGGATTTATAAAATCCAAGGCTTCAATCGGCCTGTGCACACCTTGCACGTCTATGTGCCTCACCTGCACTTCAGCTGGTATGAGAACAATGGTATCTCTCCTGAGCTTTCTGAGATAAAACTCAAAACCTCATCAACGCACACCTTGCGGACGTTCATTGCACTCCTTGCAGGAATTCTCAGGAAGAGAAACAATTGAAACTCATTCTTATCCTCTCTTAGACTTCATACATTCAACATGAAATCATACACCCAACATAGCATTGAAACAAATGCATAACAGAGAAAATAAAACAACTGTAAACATACCATTTAACATATGTAAATAGTAAGCATCATAACGCCATGAAAATTGAGTCAACGCTTTATATATTAACTCAAGTGCTCATGTACATGGGTTCTTCTCTACAATTCTCTGCTACATCTCTACTGCTTATGAATTCTGAATGATCATCCAAAAATTACAATGATACAAGGGTGAGGGTGTCTATATCTGTTTTCCCTCCTATATTTCTAAACTGTCTAATCTATTAAATTAAATCTACCTACTTGCATTCATTATGCATAAATGCCTCTACATTCTATAGATGAGAGCAATGCTCAAGATCTGTTTACTATATATAGATATAAATGTAAGTACACTTCCCTTATCTATTACATTAATGTCCATTCATTAATCTCAAAACACTTCAAAATGTGCGTTGGTGCTTTTCGAGCTATCTCCTGCTTTTACGTTGCTTGCTTGGCTAGCTGCTTAAGATGCTCCTGCATCATACTCCCTCGTTTGAAAATTTTCATGAACTCCTATTCATGATCTCTTGCACGGTTTGTCCATGCTTATGAATTGTTGCTTCATCTTCCCAACTAGCATCTTCAACTGGATGTCCCTTCCATTTGACCAAGTATTCAAAATACTCTTTTCTCTTGGTCTTTCTGTTAATCCTCTTGTCAATTATGCCTTCCATCTGTGGCTTTTCAACTACATGCATTTGTTTTGTCCATTGAACCTCTTTATGTTCCTCCTCTTCTCCTGCTTCTTCATCTCTGTAAGGGTACAAATCCGCAACATTGAATATTAGTGAGATTTTGACCCCATCGGGTAATTCAATCTCATATGCGTCTGCCCCAAATTTCTTTATGACCTTGCACGGTCCAATATTTTTCATCTCCAGCTTATTATATGTTCCCCTTGGGAACCTTTCCTTCCTCAGATGCGCAAGAATCAGATCACCAACTTCAAATTGAAGTTCTCACCTATGTTGATATGCTCTCCGCTTGTATTCTTGACTTGAACTCTACAATCGCTCCTTAACTCGACTGTGAAGCTCCTTCATTCCTTCTGCAAAGTCCTCTGCACTAGCACTCCTGAATTTGTCTTGTTCTGCATCTTTCAATTCAGAAACTCCCCTTGGTTGCATTCCATATACAATCTGGAATGGACTCTGCCCTGTGCTTCTATTGAGTGAATCATTGTAAGCAAATTCCGTCTGCGGAAAAATGTGATCCCATTGATTGTGGTGTTCAGTCACTAAGCTTCTTAACAAATATCCCAAGCTCATGTTCATGACTTCTGTCTGTCCATCTGTCTGAGGATGATATGTTGAGCTAAAAGAAAAATTTGTCCCCAACTTCTTCCATAAGGTCCTCTAGAAATGCCCTATGAACTTGGTATCTCAATCAGACATGATACTCTTTGGCAAACTGTGAAGTTTGATGACTTCCTTGAAAAACAGGTTCGCAATATGAGTTGCGTCGTTGGTTTTTTGGCATGGTATGAAATGTGCCATCTTTGAAAATCTGTCGACTAGCACAAAGATCGAATCACATCCTCTTTATGTCCTTGGCAGTGCCAATATAAAATCCATGCTCACGACGTCCCACGGCCTTTCAGGTATGGGAAATGGTTGATATAATCCTGCATTCTGCCTTTTTCCTTTCATGTGCTGACAAAATCTGCACCTGTCCACAAATTTCTTGACATCTATCCTCATCCCTGGCCAAAAATATGAGCCATTCAACTTTGAGAACGTCTTGTCATGACAAAAATGTCCGACCAATCCTCCACTGTGTTTTTCCTTCAGCAAATTCTCCCTCATGGAGCATTTTGGAATACATAGCCGATTTCCCCTAAACAATAATCCATCCTGGATCATGTATTCAGTCCATTGGCTTCTATCCCTGAGAAATGGATTCTCAGATGCCTCATATGCCTTTT
Source organism: Picea mariana (assembly GCA_032191745.1). NCBI lineage: Eukaryota > Viridiplantae > Streptophyta > Pinopsida > Pinales > Pinaceae > Picea > Picea mariana. The sequence continues at coordinate 1,598 of JASDQU010186542.1, read as the reverse complement.
TTAAATCTAGGTCATCCCTGTACATTTCTTTGAGGTTATCAAAACCCAAAGTCTTGACTCTGAATTCCTGCATAAGCAAAGATTTCTTACTCAAAGCATCAACAACTTTGTTAGCAGTTCCAGAAATATGCTTAATCACAAAAGTAAAATTTTGCATGTATTCAACCCATTTAGCAATATTTTGGTTCAACTTCTCCTGTCGAGTCACGAATTGTAAAGCGTGATTATCACTGTACAAAACAAACTCCTTGGGAACCAAATAGTGTCTCCATTTCTTCAGCGCTTGTATGACTACGTAGAATTCCTTGTCATATGTGGAGTACTTAATCTTTGCTTCATTCAGTTTTTCACTGAAATATGTGACCAACCTGTCGTCTTGGCTTAAGACCGCTCCAATTGCAAATCCACTCGCGTCACACCTGACCTAGAATGTCTTGCTGAAATCCAGCAAAACCAGAATTAGTTGCTCAGTGATCTTCTTCTTCAGCAGATTGAAACTCTTCTCTGCTTCCTCCGTCCAGTGAAAAGATTTATGTCTCTTCTTCACCATATCCATCATCGGTGCACTAATTCCACTAAAGTTTTGGATGAATTTCCTATAGAAGCTAGCCAAACCATGGAAGCTTCGAACTTCAAACACGCTCTTTGACAATGGCCAATTCTTAATCACCTTTATCTTTTTCGGATCCATTTTTAGTTCATTTGCAGAGATAACAAAACCCAAATAAATGAGTTATGTCCTCATAAATGACGATTTCTTCATATTAATCAGCAATTTCTCCTGCTGTAGTCTCCTCATTACTGCAGCTAGATGCTTTAAGTGTTCTGCTTCTGTCTTGCTGAAAATTAATATATCATCAAGATATACAATGAAGAATTTCCCTATGAAATCCTTCAGGACTTCGTTCATCAACCTCATGAAAGTACTGGGAGCATTCGTTAAGCCAAATGGCATAACAAGCCATTCATACAGCCCCTCATTCGTCTTGAATGTTGTCTTCCATTCTTCACCTTCTCTCATTCGAATTTGATGATACCCGCTTTTCAAATCAATCTTTGAAAAAAACTTTTCTCCACTCAAGCAATCCATCAAGTCGTCCATCCTTGGCAATGGAAATTTGTATCTGATGGTAATATTATTGATTTCTCTTGAGTCTGTACACATTCTCCAACCTCCATATTTCTTTGGGCTGAGCACTGTTGGAACAGTGCATGGACTCATGCTTTCTCGAATCAATCCTTTGTCCATTAAGTCCTGGACCTGTCTCTTAACTTCTTCAATTTTCTGCGGGGTCAACCTATATGTTGCTTTGTTCGGTAAGTTAGCTCCAGGTATAAGATCGATATGATGACTTATACTCCTGATAGGCAGCAACGAACAAGGTAGCTCGTCCACTACTATATCAGCAAACTTTCCCAGCAACTCTTGGATTTCTTTTGTTAAATCATCTATTCTCGTACTGGTCAAAACAATTTTGGGCTTCCTGAACACAATAAATTGTGTGTCTTCCTTCTTAACCTCATCAAGAAGTTCCTTCCCACTCATGAGAAGTATAGTGTTGTTCATCTTTGTTTTCACCTCTTTATCCTTAATCGGC
>JASDQU010186540.1:21200-36649 GCA_032191745.1 Picea mariana | reverse complement strand
GCTTAGTGAGGAGGTTGACATTGGTCCACACACATCTGAGTGAACGATGTCCAAAACTCCTTTTGCTTTACACGCTTCCTTTAGAATTGGTACTTGGTGAGATCACTTGCCTCGTTGCTTAATAGAGTCATCTACTCCATGTTTGCAACTGTCACTATAGCTCCTTCTCAGAGCTATCGCCTGTGACCTGCTCGGAACAAGAACAACAAGAGAAAAAGTATTTCCAGTAGCATTTTCATAAGAACATATCTATGGTAACAAGGATGGTAGTCATCATAGAATTACCAAGGTGACCTTCCCGGGAGCAAAACAATAAATATCTCCTAGAGGAAATGTTAGTTCATTTTGCAAACAAGTGCAACACGCATCTATATCAATAGTACTTACATGCAACCAAGTATACCTAGCAGTAATAGAACCTTTCAAATATTGTTGTCACAACTATATTGTTTACTTGCACTACAACAATTATCAAACTTGATATGTGCAAATTGAAACTTAACAATTTGATCAATCAACCTGGAACCTGGAGCCTTAACTGCTAGGAAGGGTGAACTTGTTCCTCTGAATGTACTAAATCCAAGATCACTTCTTGGACAAGGTCTCTTGTACATCCCCTTCAAACACGCTCATGCTTTGCTGGATGATATAACTTGAAAAACATATACAAGTGCATACCTTTGAAATTTGTAGCATTGTTCAGCTTGTCTTCTAATCTTAAACAAGACACCATCTTGACAAGAAGAGGTTAGAAACTGAATAAAAAAGGTTCAATGATTAGTAAAATCTAGAAACCCCGAAATTTCAACTTTGACCACAAAATCAATTTTGACCAAAAGTCAACCTTTGACTTTCACTTTGATCAGTAAACCTTTGACTTTCACTTTGAACAAGAACTCAAACTTGATGTTTTCRCTRCCTGAGGGCARCAAAGGGTGTGCTACGCTAGGGTGCACTAGAATACCCAAAAATTAGGTCCAACGCTTCACTGAAAGTGCCCAAGAATTTAGGTTAGGGTTTGTTGCAACTRCAAAATTAGAAACCCTAGTTGCCACTTCAACTAGTGATACAACAAGYTTGACAAAGAACTGTCAATCTAGCTTCTAGCAGTTAGAMTGTTCTGAAGGTARTGTRGGCCCATAACCTGTTAAAATATTCAATGTGCTCGTTTTACCATAGACAATATCACTATTGTGACCCAACCATAGGCATGCAGACACCCCGAGCACCTTAACCTTTGCTAGATAAAATGATTCTGGAAAGCCACACTAGAACCAACAGATAAACCCTAGCTGCAGCAGTAGCATGAAATGGAACCAGAAAACACCATCCAACTGCAGCAACAACACAAGACAAGGAGAGCGCACCTCCTCCAAGGGTAGCACACAAGTCAGAGAGTCTCCACAACCACAGAACAAGAACAATACTGAACTGTAGTAGTTGGAGTTTCACTTCTTCCCCAAATATGCACCAAGAAGATATCCACCAATATACTCCAAGATGTCACCAAGAGATACTAGAAGGTAGGGCACATATCTTAGGCTAGATAGCGCTGGAGAGAGAGACCAAGAATCACCCCAGAAGATTCACCTTCCTTCCTTGCAACAATGGCTCCAAACTTGCGCTATAATTTACTAAGAGAGTGAGTGAAGTGACTGTGTACAAATGAGCTCAAGCGCCTCCTATTTATAGTCCTTCTTGTCACATGTCTATGCCTCCTTCTCTTTCTGGAGGGTAATACTTTAATATTATTTATTTTATTGAGCCAACTAGTCTTCTAGGGTTCTCACACATCCGTTTAGGGTTTCTCTTGCTTCCGGTATATTGTATTCTAGTCAAAGGTTACACATGGAGGTTAATACCTCCCACAACTACCATAATATCAACACAATCAAATTCTTGATGGGAATAATCAAAGTTAATTGTCTCCGAGGCAAATAAATATAATAAAATCTAAGAATGCAAGATGATAAAATATAATATAATAGACTAATAATCATTAATAATAACTACTACTAAGAGCCTCTTCATATTCATAGTTCACTAAGTCTCTTTCACAAAAAGAGAAAAACCCTACAACTTAATTATTATTGTGCTGATAAATGTGGAATGTCTTGGTTCCTATATTAATTCCTCCCTGTTAAGGTAGCACATGTCCCTCCCATTGAAAATGAGGAAACCGGTGGTTGAACTCATTTGTCGTGAACCAAGTGGAAGTAGGGCCCTTCCTAATGACTACAATGTGTAGGTCCAACAAAGTATTCTAACACAATGTTTACAAAGTGAGAGCTAGGTATCTCCTCTTCAAGCTTGGATGGTTCATATAACTTGTGCTGATTGAAATCAATGATGGGGTGAATGCCTAATGGTGGGGTCAAATCCAGTTGGAAGNAGTATTCTAACACAATGTTTACAAAGTGAGAGCTAGGTATCTCCTCTTCAAGCTTGGATGGTTCATATAACTTGTGCTGATTGAAATCAATGATGGGGTGAATGCCTAATGGTGGAGTCAAATCCAGTTGGAAGGCTTGGTACCTATCTATGTTAGGATTGTGTATGGGCCATAGTGAATCCACTACAATTTGTGATGCTTATTTTCAATGAAATGTTACTTTTGTAGATGCATACATACTTGGTTGCCAATATTGAATGGAGTTGGTACTTGGTGGAAATCATTATGGGTTTTGTAATGCTATTGATTAATGTGTAGTGCCTCATGTACATGTGTGTGTATCTTGGATATTTTCTACACAAATGAAGTGTCTTTTTGCTGAGCACTGAGAGCACAAGAAGTTCATATGACATGAGTCATTGGGACACATAGCAAACCTTAAATGGTAAATTTCTAGTAGAGTGCACCACTCTATTGTAACAATTCTAGACAATGTGGAGAGACTTTTCCCATTGTTTATCCTTGGGATAATAAATGTGAAGAAGTTGCACCAATGTGTTATTGACAATTTTTTATTTGTCCATATCTATGGGTGGAAGGAAGTTGAATATTTGAGTTTGCAATGCAGGATTTGCATGATTGCCTTCCAAAAATGATTGAGAAAAGAAGCATTCCAATCAAAGATTATAGTGGGAGGTAAATCAAATTGAGACCATACATGTCTAAAGAATAGATTAGTGGTTCTCTGGATTGTGATGACCTTGAAGCAAGTCATAAAAAGGGTGATCTCAAAAAATCTACGAACCACCATGAACACATTGTCATATTTTTATAAGGTCATGGGAAATCCACTAATGAAGTCCATGTAAACATTCTCCTAGGGCTTGGAAGGAATTGGTAATGGCTAGTAAAAATTGAGCTTGCAATCATTGGCTTTCTTTGACAACATAATGAGCAACAATGTATGAAGGCATCGACCTAATTCTCCATAGTGGGCCAAAAAAAAGCCTATGGTGGTATTGCAATATCTTATTGGTGCCAAAGTGTCCCCCATACCTAGATGAATGGGCATCTCAAATAAATAACAAACGAGCAAGGGTGTTGGGGACACAAAATTGATTGAGCTTATAGAGCCAACCACCCTTGATCATGTAGTTCAAAAAGGGGTTTGATTTACCTCCATGTGTTGTCGTAAAGTGTTGAGAATGTTGTGAAAATATGGATCTGTAGCATACCATTGTCACCATTCATCATATGCAGGCAACTTGATGTCAAGCACAAGGAAATTGCACAGAGGAGGGTGACTTGACGAGTTTATGACCAGGTGGAGGTGTTGAKGGTGGGAAGCCCATATAAGGTGTCAATGGTCYTGTATTTTTTATTGGGAGTTAATAAAAATAAGTGGATGATGATCTATATGCATGKTCATTTCTTTKCCACGCAGTATGACAAAAATGGTTCAAGTTCTTAACAAGAGCACAAAACTGCATAACACTCTATCATAAGTACTATAATTCATTTTAGCATTGGATAGGTTCTTAAAATTACAAGTAGTAGGATGCCCTCCCTACTTAAGTACAATTCCAATGACATGCTCAAATGCATTTGTTTCTATCTCAAACTATTGTTTGAGTTCTGGAGGTGGTAATACAATATTTGAACATAAGGCTTGTTTATGTTGCTCAAATATTTGTTCCATCTATGGGATCTAGTCAAAATTCTTGTGATTTGTTAATTGATGCAATGGACAAAGAATCATGAGAATTGAAAAATAAATTTATGGTAAAAGTTCATACCACCAAGAAAAAGATTCAAATTTGAGGCTTTGGGACACAAAGGCCAATTCAATAGCACTGCAAGATTACGAGGCTTTGCATGGATCCTTGTTGCATCAATCACAAACTTGAGATATTAAATATAGGGCTGCCCAAACATAAATTATTGTGCTTTCCATGTTGCTTATTGGCGTGTAGAATGTTCAATACTTGGCAGAGATGTTGGACATGTTCATCCCTTGTCTTGCTAAAAATCAAGGTGTCATTAAGATAAATGATGATGAAACACCCCAAGTGAGGGTGAAAAATATCATTGATAAATTGCATAAAGGTAGTTAGAACATTGGTGAACTCAAATGGCATTACCAACCTTTCATATTGAACCAAATTTAGTCTTGACACAATGTTCTCATTATCACTAGCATTCATGCACACTTGATGATGTTATGTTTTTAGGTTCATCTCGATGAAGTTGCATGTACCCACAAGGTGGTTTAGTATGTCTTCAATGTGAGGCAAAGGGTACTTGTTCTTCATTATAATTTTATTGAGTGCCCAATAATACTCTGTGACCAAACACCATTCATTGGATTTTTTATTGGATATGATAAAGGTAGGGGAACCACAAAGGGAAGTACTTTGTTGGAGATGTCCTTCTTGCAAAAGTGCTTTGGGGTTCTATTTCTACACTTTCGATAGGGGAGATGTGATGTGTTGGGCCGATGAGAAAATAAGTACTTGGGATCTATAGATTTTCTATGCATATTAAATATGTGTCATTTATAAAGGGACAAAATCTATGCACCCAACATGTTAAGTGTTGAAAATATAGCTCAGAAATACACTATGTCATACTTCAGATCTCAACCTTCTATTAAGCTTCAACAGTGAAGCAATAAACCTAATTGTGAATTGTACTTAATGAGAAGAAACATTGAATGACATAGATCAGAAACTAAATCAGCAACGAAAATAATTCATAACAATAGACAAAATCACACATTTGGCACCATAAATTATGGGCAATGCCCCTTGAAGAATACACAGGAAAAGAAATGACAGCTTGAATAATTTCTTATTCATCTCTAGGGAAAATTAGACATTTACAACAACAATTATATCAGGATGAAATACACAGACTTATCTCAATCTCCAGCACAATATCCCTCTAGAAAACAGTGTCAAATTGTGTTCTAAACATAATGTCTTGGTTGTACGACCTGTACAACCCAGTATAGTCAACAAACAACCACAAAAACACCTAGAAAATCATGCGAGGGAGTTGTTGTACTATACAAGCCCCTACTGTACGGAATACTCCAAAAAAAAAATCTTGGAATTCATGCCAAACTGTAACTGAGTTGGCTGCCTCAAATAATGTTCCTTTCTCTTGATGTACGACCAACATTCATTGTTGTACGAATCTTCCAGTAGAAGCTGTACGGACAATATTTAATGTTACAATATCTCTAGAGTTGCATGCCAATCCCTCTCCTAGGGATGCGTGTCAATATCCCTTGTTGTTTCCCTTTCCTCCAAGCTAAGAAACCTCTCTTGGAAAATGTGACCCTTCACCTTCCCTCCAAGCTAAGAAACCTCTCTTGGAAAACATGACGCTTCACCTTCCCTCCAAGCTCTCCTCAACATGTGCACCCTCTCTCTCCCTCATGAGTTGCCTTTCAACAATTTCGAAATGTAACTCTTCTAACCCTTGATCTCCCTTGAGTGACTCTTCACTTTCCCTTGAGATCAACGGTCATGACTTAATCATTCATTGAGGTCACTTAAGTCACTAAAGTGACCCATAACATCATAAAGTCAGTTTTACATTTAAAAATTAAAATACCCAACTTTATAAAACCACTTTATAAAGTTACTTTATAAAAACACATTATAAAGTCACTAGGGAGAAATGTGCTCAATTACTTTTGCATGTTGGGCATTGCCTATGCAGAAGTACCTCCAAGCTACCATTTCTAACACTCCCTCTTAACGAGAGAAGTACTTTTGGTATCACCACCAAAATCTGTCTCTAACTCATCAACTGCCATAATTGCGCCTCTTGTGCTAAAAGTCTTTGCTCCCTTTGAACAAGAAGACACTACTCCCACTGCACTGGAAGCCTCTGCGACTACCTCTATTGTTCCATGAACTGAAGACATGCTCCTAGGAGACTACACACTCTCCTGAGCATCCATCTGTGTCCACTCATGCCTACTAAGCCCTCTGACAGTCCCGAAGGAGGACTGAGTCCCCGGTATCAACTCTCTCTCCCATGCAACCTGCCCAATCTCCAACACAAAATCTGAATCCAGAAATCCACTGGATCCCAACACAAGTTGGCCCAACAACCTGTACAACCTCNTTTGAACAAGAAGACACTACTCCCACTGCACTGGAAGCCTCTGCGACTACCTCTATTGTTCCATGAACTGAAGAAATGCTCCTAGGAGACTACACACTCTCCTGAGCATCCATCTGTGTCCACTCATGCCTACTAAGTCCTCTGACAGTCCCGAAGGAGGACTGAGTCCTCGGTATCAACTCTCTCTCCCATGCAACCTGCCCAATCTCCAACACAAAATCTGAATCCAGAAATCCACTGGACCCCAACATAGGTTGGCCCAACAACCTGTACAACCTCTCATACTCGACACCAAGCATCACTGTTGTGTCTAGAGTAGCTCCATCTGGATATAGAAATACCTGACCACAGTGGAATGCCACTCCAAATCCATCAACCTCTAGAGATAACACTGAGAGTAAGTTAACCATCATCTCTGGAACATACAATACTCCGACAACCTCCAGAAATCCTCCTGACTCTAGCTGGAATCTAATACTTCCAACCCCCTTCACTACAAGCTGTGGGACGGTGCCAACACCCACACAATAGTCTAAGTCTGTTTCTGAAAGACTCAGGAACACTTACCTCATCCCTGTCATATGTCAGGAATATCCACTATCCATGAACCATACTTCAATGCCCTCGAACACTAGGCAACCATTTCCCAAGGGACCAATCATGAGAGGAAACTCCCTCTCACATCTCTCAACAAACTCTGCGATCTATGTTGATGCTGACACCTGTGGTTCCGACTTCTTCTCCTTCTTGTTTGAACATTGAATAACATAGTGGTCAATATTGTGGCATGCAAAGCATCTCACCTTTCTCATGTCCTTCTTCTTCTCATTTCTCTTTCCCACAAGACCAACGTTCTCGTCGTCTGCACCATCCACTACCCTCTCCTGAGACCCCTCCTAGATCTCCTCCTCTGTAAATTCATCCCACAATCTTCTCCAATCATGGAGCTTCTCTCTCGCCACCATGCACTTCATGAAAACCTCCTACTCCTTGGTGAAGCCTTTGAGGGCCATCCACACCAACTCTGAGTCTAGGCTTCCTTCACTTCATGGGATCTGACGTGGGTACTAGCACAATGGTATTCATAAATGACCACAACTAGTTCTCCTAGAGAACCCTTTTGATTCTAACCTTCCACTGCAGGTAGTTGGAGATCCCCTCCAAACTGTCATCATATCTGAGTCTGGAAGTCATCTTTGTCCACTTGACAAAGAACCTCTTCTTTCCCCCCCTCTTCCAAGCAAATGCTCGAGCAAATTCACTTGTTGTCCCAAGTGCCAAAGTTGCCCACTAAACTTCGGATCACTAGCTCTAATATCATGTTGAAATATAGCTCAGAAATACACTATGTCATACTTCAGATTTCAACCTCCTATTAAGCTTCAACAGTGAAGCAATAAACCTAATTGTGAATTGTACTTAATGAGCAGAAACATTGAATGACATAGATATGAAACTAAATCAGCAGCGAAAATAATTCATAACAGCAGACAAAATCATACATTTGGCACCATAAATTCTGGGCAATGCCCCTTGAAGAAAACACAGGAAAATAAATGACAACTTAAGGAGTAATTTCTTATTCAACTCTAGGGAAAATCAGAGATTTACAACAACAATTATATCAGCATGAAATACACAGACTTATCTCACTCTCCAACACAATATCCCTCTAGAAAACAGTGCCAAATTGTGTTATGAACATAATGAATTGGTTGTACGGCATGTATGGCCCAATATAGTCAACAAACAACTACAAAACACCTAGAAAATCATGCCAGGGAGATGTTGTATTGTACAATCCCCTGTTGTATGGAATACTCCAGAAAAAATGTCTTGGAATTCATGCCAAACTGTAACTGAGTTGGCTACCTCGAATTATGTGCCTTTCTCTTGTTGTATGACCAACATTCGTTGTTGTACGGCTCTTCCTGTAGCAGTTGTACAGACTATACTTAATGCTGCAATATCTCTAGAGTTACATGCCAATCCCTCTCCTATGGATGTGTGCCAATCTCCCTTGTTGTTTCCCTTCACTCCAAGATAAGAAACCTCTCTTGGAAAACGTGAGCCTTCACTTTCCCTCCGAGCTCTCCTCAAGATGTGCACCCTCTCTCTCCCTCATGAATTTCCCTTAAGCAATCTTGAAATGTAACTCTTCTAACCCTTGATCTCCCTTGAGCGACTCTTCACTTTCCCTTGAGATCAACAGACACGAATTAATCATTCATTGAGGTCACTCAAGTCACCAAAGTGACCCATAACATCATAAAGTCACTTTTACATTTAAAAATTAAAAGAACCAACTTTATAAAATCACTTTATAAAGTTACTTTATAAAAACACATTATAAAGTCACTAGGGAGAAATGTGCTCAGTCACTTTCGCATGTTGGGCGTCACCTATGCAGAAGTACCTCTGATTTACCAATTCTAACATTAAGATCATGGAATAATTAGATATATTGGTGTGCATGCAACGATGAGTGGCAATTTGATACTAGATATATTGTGTTGACTGGAACTCTGTTTTGAATTTGCTTGGATTTGCAAGGAATGGAGCTCTGCTAGGATTGACCATGATCTATTTGAATTAGTTTTATATATGTTGTAGATTGACTGAAGAATGGTGGAACCTATAAACTGCTTGTGGAGGACGATGGTATTACTTTGCAACAATTCAATTTGAAATCACATCTAGATTCTACTCATGTCTTGGTACCTTGTGCATCGTAACATTGTTAATGTATATGGTTGTGTAAATCCTCCTTGAAACATATTGTTTCAAAGGTTGATGTGCAAGATGGTTCCTCACATTGTTATTTTGATGATCCTTGATTGGATGTAACCGATCTGGATTTTGGAAGTATAAACAACAAGATGGAAAGTACTTGTGTATCTCCATAGTCGGCAGTGTCAAGGAGTGTTGGTTGTTGAAGGAACAACAATGGTTGGAGCTCTAAAGATGTTGCATGAATCCTATGTACATTGTTTTGTGTTATGCTTGGTGAGTAATGCTACTAGTGTTTACCTCTTCGAGTAAGAGTGTCCCATTGTGTAGATCCTTGGAAATTCCATCGAGGTGGCCATAGATTAAATGCAATTCAAGACCACATTAATGAATTTTTAGAGCGTAGAAAGTGTCTCAACCTTTAATCAAGTCAAGGCAGATTTCTCATGTGCAGTGTTAGGCGTGAAATGTTGTTGGAGGATTTATCTTGATGTAGAGTGTGTGAGGTGACTTATCTAAATTTATTGGTGTGTTCTCATGGAGGTCAACATTGAGTGATCTATTGTATGTGCCTAAGCATGGAATGGTAATGGGTGCACTGGACACTTGGTTGGAGATATGTGTCTTGAAATTATATGCATGAAGATGCATATGACAAAGCTTGAGATGATTTGGGTAAAAGAAAAAGAAGAAAAAGGTAGGAGTGATGTGGGTAATGAAATAGGTAGATGCTCCAATCATCATATATGCGGGTAATGAAGCAGGTATATGTTTTAAGCATTATATATGTGGGCATACAATGGTAAGAATTGTGGTCCAGTAAATTACATGTAAATGGACATACACCTTGTTTAGGCATACATACTTGTAACATACCCAATCGTCTCTGTACACCATTTGAAGTGATGAGGATCTAAAACAACACAAATGCTTTTTTGATGCCATATTGCAATGTAACCAATTTCCAATTAAGTTCTAATTAACTTTATGATATAGAATTTATCAACAATTATACTTTAGCAGTGGGATAACATTTGCCCATAACTAATTAATTCAATATCCATGTACATGTTCAACCATTTTAACACACAAATAGTGTTTTCTGATTATACATGAAATAATAACAACTGGTACATGGTAAATTACAACAACATACATATCTGTTCTTTTCCCATACAAATTAATTACATTCCTCATAGTTTTGGCATTCTTTTCTCTTTTCTAGATAATATAATTTAGGGGAAAACTCTTTGACAACTTCCCCTCATTTCGAGGATGGTACCCAAAGTCAACCTAGATTCTTTAGGGTACAAGGCCAAGTCAATAACTCATGAATAGATCATATATATCTCATCAACAATCGGCTCACTAAGAGCAAACATGTCACAAAGTGGGATTTTGTAACATCCCCGATTTAATTAATGCATAATGTAGATATAAATGTGGTTATGGCCAAGCAATGTAAATGTGAAATGTATTTTCTGAATTTTAAATAAATATAATGTAATACCAGTTGTTGGGATATAGGCAGAGATCATCTAACAATGCCTAGAGACTGTCCAAGATGGGTCCAAAGGGAAATAATTTATGGGTATTAATTCAAACCCACATTTTTGAATTTCATTATCATTTGGGGAAAACTTTTGTTTTTTTGGTTGAGTGTATGAGAGCCCAATCATTGAATACATGTCATAGGGTGGGTGTGAAAGTCACATCCCGTAGTTATTGGAGAGCATGGGGCTAAGGTACAATCAACAATGGGTAGAGTGAGCAGTCAATTTTCTTAGGGAAAGAGAGGAAATTTGTATGGGTAGTAACACACATTTTTACACAGAGAGTTTTACATGAACAACAAGTGGAAAAACAAGAGAGAAGATCTTGGGAGTTGGAACAACAAGACTAGGTGAATTCTAGAGCGTTTTCGCGACGTTTTGGAGATGGAATTTGAAGAGACAGGTTGCATGCCTGAAGAGTGAACTCTTGGGTGAGTTGCATCGTATCAACAAGTGTTTGTTGTTGGTTTTGTTGGTAGTTTTTCCTAGCAGTGAGTTCCATTTAGTTCCTAGCTGAGAGATTCCTAGCTACCTATGCCAGAGAGACCCTGATAAATGAATGTGACGCCCGATGTACTGAGCGCAGTGAAGGGGTGCATTCCTTTGGTTGGGTAGGTCAAGAGGAAGAGAGTTGGAGGAAATTTGGGATAGTTGTATAAGAAAACCAGTGTGTTGTGTTATATGGAGATGTGAGAGATTGAAAGAGGCACCCTTATTTTGTCGATTCCTATCCCTGACTCAGAGGTGACTTGTTGTTGAGATTTGGAACAATAAGTCTATGGTTGGGTGAAATGTCCTTCCCAAGCAGCTCGTTGCACAAACGTTTTATAAAAGATAAGTGTTTATATATTTTGTTGAGTTATTTATGAGTTCATGGGTGTGCATTTACTCTGGGAATGAGAATGGTTTTATATGTTGTTATAGATGTTTTATCAGTTGCATTTATGCTTGTTTAGAGTGTTGTAGATGCATTTAATTATGGGTATCATAAATTAGTTGAATATGTGTTTAAATCGTAGATGGTAAGATACAAGAATTGATTAGCAGTGGAAAATTTTGTTTTATGTCTATTTCTGCAAGTAATATTCCCTGGTTGAGTTGGGGGACGTTATAGAATGTTATCAGAGCTCAAGGTTTAACACTGAGCTTGTATGGGCTAGGAACCAACATGAATTGAGCAGATTTGTGATTAATATTGGAGTTACTTCACACACACCTAGGATTTCTTTTTCCTGAGTTTTTTCCTTGTTTATTAGTCATTATTAGTCATTTATCCAGTCTCCTATTTTTTAGGAGAGAATATTCTACCTGGAGAATATTCTCTTCAGTTGACACTTCAGTTTGACTAGTTGAGTCGAGTCTAGATGTTGCATTGGTTTTATCACCATGCAACATTGGGATCATCACCATGCTAATGCACACTTGCCTTGGGATCATCATTAGACTATCGCATTACCCTTGATTCCGTGATATACACCTCACTACACTCTGTTTAGTTAGTTAATTGAAGACTGGTTGACTAGTTAACTCAGCTACGTGGCAGTTCACTCTTGTAATTGCCTGAGAGACTAGACTAGGTGGCAGTTCACTCCCGTAACTGTTGGTGTGTGTCCAGATCACTCTAGACCACCACTATGGTGCATTGGTTCTCCTCCAGTGCACATTCATTGAGTTATACAGAGTATATCATGTGTAAATTATTCATTATTCACATGGTTAATGGGAATTCTTCCATTCTTTCTCTCCTTCTTCTTCTTTTTCAATTTCTCTCTGCAAATATGTGTAGTATTTTCTAGCTAGATCTATTATGTGCAGGTTCAACACATTTACATGGTATCAGAGCCAATGGACTGCTAAGCAAAAGCTACACCAAAAGTTTTTGCAGGTACAAAAGATTGAAGACAGCAGAAAGATGGATTTCCAAAAAGAATTAATTCTTACACCTTACAACTACTTTGCACAGAAGGAGAAAATAGCCATACATCTCCAAACCAGAGGATTGTACAGGTTAAACTTGAATATAGATGCAAAACCGACATCAACCATAGAAAAATCCAAGTACTTAAATCGAATGGATGAAGCACTCGGAACAATTTGTAGTCTTATTTCTTATGATCTCCTTTTTCACATATCTTCCTGTAAGACTCCCAATGAAGCTTGGACCACCTTGGAAGGGCTCTTTGGAAAACAAGGTGAGATGAGGGGACACATGATGGAGGTAGAATTTCTCACATTGGATCCAAAAAGCTTTGACAATATCCAAGATTTCTTTACAAAATTCAAGGATTTATTGTCGCAACTCAAAGATTGTGGGGTTGATAAATCTAAGGAGGAGAAACAAATGGTTCTCACAATTCTATCCAAACTTGGTCATGAATTCTTTGTGTTTGTATCCACATTCCATTTTATCGGATTCGCCTCTGGAGCCACTTGGAAGATGCCTTCTCTTGAGGACTTTATTGAATCCCTGACACAAGAGCAAACAAAGCTCATCAACATGGGAAAAATCAAAGGCCCAGGCACATGCACTCACTGTGCAAGATGGAAACCATAAATATCAGAAATATAAAGATAAAGACAAAAGGAAATCTCACGCACATCCGAAGAAGGAAGGGTACACAAAACCCTTCATCGATGCCTCTGGATCCAAAGGGGAAAAGGGGAGAAATGCACGTACTGTCATAAAGGATTCCATCCAGAATCCGCATGCATGCAAAAACAAATAGATCTTATGTCTCAAATACTTCAGCAAAACAGCCTTGGAAATCTCATCCCTGAGGGTGCCAAGAAGAAGAAGCCAGAAGATCAAAATCCCAAGAAAGGCAATTCTAGCCATGCCTTGATTGCCATCAACTCCTCTCTCGATGCTTGGATCGTATATTCAGGAGCATCACATCACATGGATGCCTCAAAAGCAGTATATTTTTCATTGGATGCATGCAAAGGTCCTCCAATTCTGATGGTGGACAACTCTTCTGTCGAAGTCACCGATAAAGGAAGGATTGAACTTACCAACGGAAGCTTCGAGAATGTGTGGCACATTCCCAAACTTTCTGTCAACCTTCTCTCCATGTATCAGATAACGAATTATGAAACTGGAAAGAAAGTCATATTCACACCAAATGTCATGGCCATCTATGACATGCAAACCAACTCCAGGGTTGCTACCGGTGAGGTAAATCATCAGTCTAGATTGTATACATTTTTTGAATTCATTGAACCTGATTCTACTTTACTACTTACTCATGCTGATGAAAGTAATAGGATATGACACGAAAGGTTTGGACATTTTAATTTCAGATACATGCAACAGCTTAGCAAGCAAAGATTGGTTAATGGTCTACCAGACATCCATTTCTCCAAGGGAGTATGTGAGGGATGTGTTGTCGGAAAACACCCTCAAGAGAAATTCGACAAAGGAAAGTCTTAGAGAGCTTATGTGCCTTTAGATATGATCCACAGTGACCTCATGGGTCCTTTTCCGCATACATCGATCAACAAAGCGAGGTTTGTTCTCATTTTTGTTGATTATTTCTCACGTTTTATATGGATCTACTTTCTCAGGCAAAAATCTGAGGTCTTTCAACACCTCAAAGATTTCAAAGCCCTAGTTGAGACACAGTCCAGAAAGAAGATCAAAGTCCTCTGAACTGATAACGGGGGAGAGTATGTCAATCATGAGATCCATAATATTTTCCATAAGGTAGGGATTCAGTTGCAGCACACAATTCCCTATACCCCGCAACAAAACGGAGTCGTTGAGTGGAAAAACAGATCTCTAAAGGAGATGACATCTTGCATGCTGCATGCAAAGTCACTACCACAAAGACTATGGGCCAAAGCACTTAATTGTGCAACATACATCCAAAACAGATCTCCCCATGGATCTGTCAAGGATAAGACCCCCTACGAGGCTTGGAGCGGCCTCAAACCGGAAGTGACCCACTTTCGCATTTTTTGTTCACGTGCATGGGCCCAGATTCCCTCTGAAAAGAGGAAGGCACTTGATCCACAGGGAATTGAGTGTATTTTTGTTGGATACCCTAAAAATGTGAAGGGATATAGGCTTATTGATCTTTCCTCAGACTGGATCATCATTGAGCATAGTGTTCAATTCGAGGAAAGTGTCTCACATGTACCTCAGCGGCCGCATGCAAACACCTTCATTCTTCCACCTGTTCGAGATGATGAGCATGCACATGATCACTCTTCTTCAGAAGAGAGTTATGATTCAGAGGACTCGGATGATTCAGATATAGAGTCGATACAATCATATGCAGAGTCAGAGCATCCATATGTAGTTGCAGAGCCAGAGCACAGGCCCAAGTGGGCACAAACTACTCTTCGGGATGCAGGAGATCTCGTTGGTGATCCAGCCGATACTAGGAGGAGTCGATCTGATTTCGAGGAGCCTCTTGTTGCATTCACTACCACTGAACCATTTCCATCCATACATCTTTTCTTGGTTCAATCTTCAGATCCAGAGTCCTATGGTGAGGCTGCTGGAAATCCCTTTTGGGAATCCGCCATGCAGGAGGAGTACAAATCCCTCCTCGAGAACCATACTTGGGATTTGGTTCCCCTTCCTTCTAGGAGGAAACTTGTCATATGCAAATGGGTCTATAGGACCAAGA
>JASDQU010186536.1:0-16673 GCA_032191745.1 Picea mariana | reverse complement strand
CAAATATTAAATATAATGTTTCTACTGAGAATGTGTTTCAAAGTAGGTTGAAAATTTGATCCCTAATTTTCACAGTATAATTTCTTACCTGTTCGCCAACCTCACCTATTCATGGCCTTCATGGAATAAATGTAATTTGTATGGTTCATTCAATTTAGCAGATGACTTGATTTGAATTGAATCATGACTCATTTAATACCTCATGAATTCTCATTGCACACAAGCACCCACACCATTATGTTTACTCTTTCCATGCCCCATCTCAAAAAATATCTAGGTATGCCAAATTCCTATCTACTTTGGAAGATGACTCAACTAGTAAAAATAGCATGCTAATTTGAATTTCCCTATGCATTCATCAAACCAAATCCAATGCTTCATAATTGCTATCCTGTTATTTTTTAATGATTCTTAGATCAACCCAAAGCAACGTTGAACAAACATTGTGGCGTTCTCGTGATAATCACTAACATAAAAAGAGTACTCCTTAATCACATTGTATGATTCTAGATTGTTATCCTTGCAATCAATGCTCACATGTGCATGTATATACAACACATGCATGAAAATAGACACTTGCATCTACAATTCATCCATCTATAAAACTATAATTTTAGTGCATAAAACCATATAAAATAACAAATATATATGTGGAAACTACACATGAAATATCTAGTCAGAATCATAGTACTCAACCAATATCTCTCTTGAAAACAGTATAATTCGTGGTGACAACTTTGGTGACAACGTGAATACCTATTGAGACAACTTGAATAATTAAGAATCTTCTTCCACCTACACATATTTTTTTGAAAAACACATCTTTGGGATTTTTTCTGCATAATATCAATCAAATAAAATTGCATACTACAGGAAGAGGAGGGTCACCTTTCCAGTTCCTTTTGTATAAATATACAATGTGTCATAATAGATCTATACTTTAATATGGTTTCAACATAAAAACATGTTGCGGACTATGTTGGTCCTAATATACCATGGTTTCAATTCATCAAACATGTTAATGGAAATATTAACACTGAGAGTGCTTTCTTTAAATTCCTCAAATAGTTCAACTTCTTTCATATCCATAATGTGCTTATAATACTCATCATGAATTCCTATTAATAAGCATCACCACAAAAAATGTTTCCAATCTAGTATAGCACGAGAATGGGTTTCCCAAAACTCCATCACCTTCTCTCTAGTTTTGGAAGTTTATCTCGATAGGACTACCTGCAAATAAAATACCAACAATTGGCTTCATTATTTTCATCTACACAGACCCTGAATTTAGTATTCCTTTAAAATGTTATTCTTGAAACATAGAGTAATTTTTACATCATCGTCAACATTCAAATTCTTGAAGTCATTGGTGCCACAATAGAAGTTGTAATTTCCCTATGAGTAGCTCAAATATTAATATTTTTTATTTTCCAAACAAAGAGAATTATTTTGATACATTTTCTAATATATTCTCATGTCCCTTTGTATGTTTAGCATTTTGAAATGGAACACCTATGTTTCCTTTTTTAATTTTTTGTGTTGTATTAATACATGTAGGATTTGAGCTTGTTTACTAACTAAAGTTTTCAAAAAAAATGACTTAATATGTTAGTGACATGCTCTCTAATTGTCTTATTAGGGCTTAGGTCCCCAAATTATTCTCTCATGTTTGGATCTAAACTTTCTAAAACGTTTCCACCCATTTCAAAAATATTATAACTCTAAGTGATTCTTAAAACCCAAGAGGTGGCAGGGTCCTATGGTGCTTTATTATATTCTATCCTTGCATAGTTAATCAATTTTCCATTCACATTTGTTACATATAAAACATAATATATAGATAAAAAACCAGAGTATAAATCTAAACTATGAGTATACTCTGGTTTTTAACCATACACTGGGGTGTGTGGTTAAAAACTAGCGATATTTCCATAACCCGAATTCCTTAAAGACTCTCTAGTTAGATGTACCAAAGGTTTGGAGATAAGTTGAGCTACATTTTCTTCTCAATGTTCTCTCAATTTTCATCATCAAGTTGTATCATCCTCTCTCTATCCTTCCCTTACATTTAGTCTTCATCAACCTATTGGTGATCATATATCCTTTTGTGGTTTCTTATATTTCCCATAGTGATTTTTTATTAAAATGTGGTTAATATAATTAGATTGACCAAAAAAAAAATTCCCACGATGACAAAAAAACTAGTTGATTTGACAGCTGGCTAGTGTAAAAGTTGTTTTTTTTGTTTCATGTGAAAATGTGATAACTTTTTTTTAGTTACAACAATACCTTTATCAAGGTATCTTTTACATTTTTTGGTATAGAATCTCAATTGAGAATTTAATTTTAACCCAATAGGACCTTGATTGATGGTTTAATAAACCCTCAATTGAGTTATTTTGAAAATTCAAATTATGTTCTCAATCGATATTTAAAATAACCCTTGATCGAGTTATACATTTCAATCAAGGGTTTAAAAAACTTAAATTGTAACATCCCTAGTTTTAATCCCCACAAATTGTAATTCAATTGTGTAAATGTGAATTAGGTTGGTGAGTCGATATGATTGGGGTAAAGATCCCATGTTGATTAATATGGTCGGGGGAGAAATTGTGTATTATGAACATTGAAATGAGTAATAAAAGTAGTGATTGTTGGCCATGATACAAGAGGTGTTGGACACACTGACCACACTGAAGGAGGGGGTTGAATCAGTGTGAGTCTCTTTTTTACACTTCTTTCAAAACTTTAGTTAGCAATCACCATTCACAACATCATTACTCGTCACTTCCTTTCACACTTACTTGCTTGCATGTAAGCATATCTCAACAACATACATCAACAATAAAGAACTATGAAACATCATAATAATGAACACAAAGAACACCATATATATGTGTAAGTTTCTTTTGTATTATGTGTTACAAGAGATTACAATCCTTGGGGTTTATCAACACCAAATGAAAAATAAGAATGAACTCCAAGAGAGCACCAACTCCCAATGCAAGACCCATCCTATGTATCTTAGCACCAACCGAGATGTGAGGAATCCAACCCTCAAGTACAAGACCCAACTTGTAGGCAGAAAAATTCTACCAATAGGTACACAACCTGTCTATATTGTAGAACACATATGTACCTGGCTTTCCTATATGACAACATGCATATGTAAGTGACCTCCTCCACTGTCATCATGTGTACACCTTCATAAAACTAGGGTTTCTGAAACTTCAAACTTCTGGTGCTTCAAACCCTTGTTGCCTCTTACACATCCACCTGTGACCTGTCGCTGCAACCATCCTGTCACTCCCAACATGTACCATCACCAACCAAAAAAAAATCTATACCATCGAACAACCTATGCATGTTCCTCATTCATACACCATCACACAACATAGATATCCCTCAACGACATCAAAACAAAACCACTCAACCAACCAACTACCATATTCAGAAATCAATACAACCATACAAAGAATGCCTCAAGGCTTCATCATACCATGAGTAAATCTAAGTAACTAATCAACATATAACCATACCAAAACCTCTGTAGAAAATGTGAACCTGTATAATGTTGTCCTGGAAATTGTCATAAGACTTTAGGGACCTAGCACCAACATCTACTCAGGATTCTATGACTCTTCACAGATGTACACAACCTTTCTTCTCTTCATCCTGCGTTCATACACACCCTAGATTTATGTAGCCTACATATGTATGTGACCTAGCCCACTACATCCCACATACAACTTCAAAAAACTAGGTTTTTCTGAACCTCTGAAACTTTTACCGTCAAACTTCCTTGCTACCTTAGACTTCTGGAACTTTTGATGCACCCATGAGTACTCACAACGAACCTTTCACCAAAAATAGATCTTGAATGTGCTAAAAAAGATTCACTTCATAAGATACCCTTGCTCTCTTATTTATACTTCTCCAAGTAGCTTCCTCTGGTGGTTATCTTCTAACCAAATTCCTTTTTTAGGGCTAATGCACTTCTAACCACTTTGTCCACTTACAACCACTTTTCCAAAAATAGTAAACTCTCCACTTCTAGTTGCAACTAATTTATTTTTTATTGTTTTCTTGTTGCAACCACTTAACCCATGGCTAACCACTTTTACATGTCAAATTCTTCTAGGATATTCTAGAATAATTTGACTTCTTTGACCTTCTAGGGGATTCTAGACAACACATGAGTGTTCTCCAACTTATCAAGGCCATATCTCCTTAACCATGAGGAACTGTGTGACGCACCACATATCACCAAAAACACCACGACATGTACTATCCATCTAGAATAGTCTCACTGAAAAATTCATTGATATTCATAACATTATTCCTCAAACAAAATTGGGTTCCCTAACCACACATCTATGATGACTCAACCACTTAACCATTTGGACTTCTCAAAGTGTCTTCTCGTAAGGGATTTCACCATAATGGGACCACTTTGGAGTTCATCCATTTGGTACTTCCTATCAACAATGACAAGACATCAATGATACAATGATACAAAAATGATCAACATTTATATCAGTGATAACAAATCAATAAATCTACACATCAATCCATATATAACATCAACCCATCATACATCATACATAAATGACAATACATCATTATCAATCCATCTATACATCAATGAAAACACATCACTATGACACCAGGGGAAATCAACCCTTTGACATCAATGAAAACATAGTCTGACAAGAGGGATGAAAGTGATGGGGGGGCTATGATTCCACAAGGAAGAGGATTCGAAGGGGGATTTTATTCATGGGTATTAATCCAACCAACTTTCCTGAATTATTGTCTTTATGTAAACCTCCAATTTTGTTGTTGAGTGTTCCCAAAGAAAATCATTTATTTCATGTAAGAGGGTGGGTGTCAGAAGTAACTTCCATGGTTATTGGAAGCATAGGGATGAATTACAATCAACAATGGGAAGAGTGAGTAGTGAACTAACTTGGGGAAAAAGAATTTTGTATGGTCAAAGAAGACAATTTTTTATAAACATATTTTGGGAAGCAAGAGAAAAGTAGGGGGTTGGGAAGAGCACCAACCATGATATGCTTTAAGGAATCCATTGTTTGGTTGTGTATTACATTGGAAATGAGGCATGTGTTCCTATAAAATAGGTTGTAATACTGTAATGTGTTTTGATATGGAGGAAATGGATCAATATCCTTGTGAAGGATACTATGAGGAATCCTGAAGAAATTGGTAGTTCTTGAGGTTCTCGGCTGATATATTCCTGGCAAACCAAGTGCAATGGAAGCCTTAATAAATCAATGGTACATCCCGAGGGACTGAGATCAGTGAACGGGGTAAATTCCTTGGGTTGTGCAGGTTGTGGGGATGAGAGTTGGAGGATTGGAACTATTGTTGGAGAATGAAACCTAGGTTTCAGGTTGTTTAGTGTGGAGATTGGACAACCATGGAGGATATATCTCATTATAGACTCGTAGCCTCATCTCGGGGTGGCCTGCTGTTAATATTTGGAGCAGCAATGCCTATGGTTGGGAGGTTCATCCCTCGTATGTAGCTAGGTGGATTATATTTACAAACAAATAAGTGTTATATTGTTTTTATTATGAATATTCCATTGTGTAAATGATTATTGAATGTTGTATGTTTATGTGTGCTTACTGGATGCATTCATGTTTTTATAATGCATGGATAAATCAACATATTGTTTTGATGTACATTTTATGGGCTTGCTGCCCCTTAGTTTTCTTTTATATGTATGAGGGTATTTTAAAATTTGTTTTTAGTAGGCTAAGTTGTTTTCCATGGTGATGAGACTCGTCTTGGATGGTTGGGTACATTACATAAATCCTAGCCCCTTTTTGTTGTATTTTCTTCAATTGCAACTTGCATAGGATGAAACCCCTTCATCTCCATCATGCCATATGGTAGTGTTGATGTCAATGGATTCATTATTGAATCCTCTATTCAATGTCATGTCATTTTTACATTTTTTATTTTATACTACATTTTTAATTTAGTTTCTTATAAAACTTATAATTATTTTTTTTCCGCAATTCTAAAGGTGCTCAAACAAAAATCAATAACATAAGAGCTACATGACCAAAAAAATATAAAAAATATGTGTGCAACCTATGGATATTTTCTCTTCAAAAGGTAATTTCTAGTTTTCGTTTTAAGAAAATAGGAGAAAAAAATTATCAAAAACAAAAAGGTGTATAAAATGTGATTCAAATATTAATTTGTCAAGTTAAAATTGAATAATAAAAATAATAATTTTCCAAAGAAAAAAGTAATAATAGTGCACTGCTAAGTTCTATTTAGATCCTACTCGTATAAAAAAAGTTGAAAATTATACATTGAACACTGAATTAAATGTTGGGAACAAAAGTCACTTGTTAACTTTTCCTTAATTTTACAAGGACAAGCATTTAATTAAATATGAATTTGAGACATTAAATTAAATTAATATTTTTTGAAAAGCTATCATTAGAAATACAATGCAAGTCCCTACAAATTGTTGTCTTAACACACATCAAAATTCACAAGGGGTAAACGATTTTTGAGAAATCCAATTTAAAAAAATATGTCAAATGTCAATTTTTCATCATCACATTTCACTAAAAAAATGTGACACATATTCATGGATTTACCTACTTCTCTTTTGTATTTTTACCTTCACGTAACTATAAAATATCCTCCTCATTTTCTATTTTTACCATACAAAATTCTTTATAAAAGTTTCTTCCTGAGATCCAAATTGGTTAAAAAATACCACCTATTTTAAGAAACAACCAACCATTCATCTTCCTTTTAATTCACCTCATTCAACATGCTTTTTGCATACAACTTAGTGATGGGCGATGAAAATAAAGATAAAATCCATTGCAATATAGAAAGAAGATGTGAATGTTGTATGTATGCTACAATTTCCTATTTGTATGTATTATACCAAAATTACCCACTATATTATACCAAAATTACCCTCTGATTTCTTCACTTTCCCACTGATTTCTTCAGAATTTGATCGTTAGACAATCAAATATTTATAGGTGTAGACAACAATAAGCATTGAATACTACTAAATAATAATTAAATTTATGGTGGCACATATCAGTTAATTTTGTTCCCACAAGTCAAGCGATTGTCTTTGTTAGTCATGTGCTTCATCATTTTAGGAGAAGAGATTTCTATTTCATCATGTTTCAAAATGCAAGAAAGTCGTGGAAGAGATAACTATCATGGATGTCCGTATCCTTTACATATGTGAGAGGGGCGTGGATTCTACGTGGATGCCACATGGAAAGTGGTAATTGGTTCTTATGTTCATTCATTGATCTTGATAAATGCATTTTCATGCCCCTCCTCCCTCATCAGTATTCAAGATAACCCAAGATGAGACATGGACCATTGATCTTACTTAATTCAATACAATAGTCATGGAGATTTCAAAAGAATATCTCTTGACATAATATACGGTATGCCCCCTTCGTCCTTTTGAAGGGTTTTTCTTCTTTCATCACATGCTTAAATGATTAGTGATGAAAATTGAATCTTTCCCAACCTTTCCAAGGGGTTCAAACCCATCTTAGAAGGGTAGGATGGGTGATTTAGAAAACACCCTTTACAAAATTTAAATTTTTTAAATTACTTTTTGTTTATAAAGGATAACAAGTATTATGAAATTTTAAAATAAGGGTTACTTTTTCAATAACTCATCAAAGTCCAAACTACCAATTCTTGTTTTCTCAATGAGCATTGTAACTTCTATATTAAAAGAAGATGGATGTGAATAGTGAGAAAGATTTAGGATTCATCACCCACTACTTACCTTTGACATATAAAGAGTAAAATAAAATATATTATCTTTAGCTCTCATATATCCCCTAATACGATGTACCCTTCCACAACATTAAATCCAACACAGATATCACACCCAAATAATCTTATAATTGTATTGGCATATTCACGATTTTATGTGTAGCATGAATTAAAGCTTCCAAGAGAATCTTGGACACTTTGTGTTTTTAAATTCCCACTTGAACTCATGTATTATGAGCATTGTTAATCCTTTTCAATAAGAGGATTAGCATTGCCCTTAGTTTCCATACTTAATTTGTTTTAATTCCACACTCATCATAAGGCTAATTCCTTTGTTATCTCTATCTCCTCGCTTGGCTCTGCACAACACGAAAATAATTTCTCATGGGTTATGGATCTAAATTGTAATCGCATTGGAAATGTATAAGCAATATTAACTGCAAATGTTTGGTTCAATGACAATTTTGAAGAGATAAAAACAGACATCAAACTAACTTAAGGAAATGAGGTCATCTCTCTTTCTTTATGCTCACATATTCCATCTCTCTAAAGGTATCAAACATGTTGATTAATAGTTATTTTGTTGCAATGTTTATGCTATGTTCTTCATGTTATAAGTAATGGCATGGTTATAGAATTGGTATATAATATTTGATTATTATTTGAGCACACACATTGTCTCTTGGACACTTAGTACATAGTTCATTGCTCCCCATCATTGCAATATATATTCAATGGGAACAAACCACATAATTAATATTTGAATATAAATATCTCAATAATCCACCAATATTGTATATGTTTGGTCAAGATCGTGGTAAAGATAATACATAATTTTTATTTGTTTGAAACAATGGTTTTGTTTGGGATAACAAACTCTATTAAGATCAATGAAATTTTCCTAATTCCGTGCATCTTTATTTATCACAATCTCTCACATTATTCTTTTTTTCTAGTAAAATTGACATAAGTGTGACAATACTTTACCTATCAAATATTTGGATATTTCCACACATATATGTTTCCCTCTACCTCAACCCAAGCAAATATCAATGAGATGTATCCTTTGCAACCTTAATACTAGGAGAAACATTTTTTTTGCTTGGATGGGATTCTTACAAAATTTATGAAGAAGATAACATAATTATTTTTATAATCATATCTATGCATTAGGAATTATGCCCTAACATCTACTTTGTCATGCATTTTTGCATTATTTGAAATGTGAAGTTAACAATCAATATCCTCAATAAGCATAACATACTTGGTGGTCTTGGTGAGTAATCTAATTTAAATTTGTGTTTGTGTAGACCTTAGCAAGTTCCAAACCATAGACGTCTTAGCCTAAATAATAAACAATTGATGTAATAATGATTGATCCATGTGGATCTTAGTGGCCAACTATTAGAAAATGAGGAAAAATTCCACACTAAACCTAGCATAAGAGTGGAAGAAAGATTTAATCAAGAAAGTAAATGAAAAAAAAAACTCATAGTACACAAATATTTTACCCTGGAAACCCAAACGGGAAAACCAACATTCCCTAAGCGTATTTCTCTCTTGTTGTCTTATTCTTTCAAAATAAAAGGTTACATGTCTGACCTTGGTCTACACCTAAGATACAATCGACATCATACCTTCTTTCATTACACAAAAAAAACACTCTATCCAATTCAACTTACATATGCATGACCATCGACCTATCTTATGAATATATGATTGATCGATTAACCTTTACAGTATTAGAACATGCTTTATTTATAGGATTTATAGTAGGAAAAACCCTAAATAAAGGCGCCCAAAAATGGTTACATATCCATGCAGATCATTGGCTACAAATCCCATGAACAAATCCCATAAATTTCATGATTATGTTACAATCGACTACCAAGTTGGATACCAGTCGACTACTAGTTGACCTTCATTCGGTCTTTAATTGTTTTCTATGCACCCACCTTTTGACCTCTTTTTGGTCTNAGAATTGTTGTCGATATCTTTGACTTTGACTTTACCCAGTAGAACTACCTTGACCTTTGACTTGTTTTTGATATCTTCGACTTCGACTTTACCCGGTCGAACCACCTCGACCTTCATCTTGTTGTTGATTCCTTTGAATTTAACTATCATTTGATCCATCTCGGCTATACCCTCACTGAAAAGAATATAACAACCTAACATTCTCCCACTTGTTGTTTTCTTTGCTGAAACTGAGAGATTCCTAAACTCTCGTTCAGAGACCTAGGGAAACAATGCTCATTTCCTCTCTGCACCAAGAGAACTTCAAAGCACTCACAGAATTGGTCAAAGAGTCTGTTATGTTTTCCAATGTGTCTTCTTTCTCTAGCAACAACTTGTTTCTTTCTACCATGTCTCTCACAAAATGGTATTGAACATCAATATACTTTGTCTTAGAATGATAAGATGGGTTTTTTCTCAGGAATATCTCACTTTGACTATTGCAACTTATCTTCATATCTTTCTGCTCAAACGTGATTCCTAAACACAATCATTACAACCATATTGCTTCTTTACTTCCATGAGTAGATGCAATGTATTTATATTCTGTTGTTGACAAGGATACAACTGCTTGTCACTTACTCATATATTTGATTTCTCCATTGAACATCTTGAACACATATCCATTGGTCGACCTACCTTGATCCATATCTCCAGCCCAATCAGTGTCAACAAAGCCATGTACATTTAAGTCACTATCACCTCCAGTTTTTCCTTGGTAGCATATAGCATAGTATTTTGTTCCACACAAATACCTAAATATTATTTTGACATTTGTCTAGTGCTCTTACATAGGTGTCAACACGTATCTACTCAACACTCGCAGGGAATGGGAAATGTATAGTAGAGTGCATACCATCACATACATTAGACTACCAATAACACTTGCGTAGGGAAAAAGTTCCATGTCCTCCATTTCCTCCTATGTCTTTGGAAATTGTTCAACAAATAGCCTTTCTCCCATAAGAATTGGCACCTTCACAGGTTTCCAATCATGCATGTTGAAACATTTCAAAATTCTTTCAATATAATTTTTATGTTTCAACTAGATATTTCCAGTTGCTCGATCTCTCTTGATATCCATTCCTAGAATGAAGTTCGTTTCACCAAGATCCCTCGTTTCAAAATTGGAGGATATTTTCATTTTGACCTCCTTTATTGCGCTCAAGTTGTTTCCAATTAGCAACATGTCATCGACATACAATGATACATATCTAAAACACCTACTTTCTTCTTTGGAATATATGCAGTGATAAAATTTTCTTCTCATAAATACAAAACTAAGGATGTATGTGTCAAAATTTTGGTACCACATCATTGGTGATTCCTTTAGACCATAAAGGGATCTTTTCACTTTTCACACCAAATATTTATTTCCTTTTACTACAAATCATTTAGGTTGTTTCATGTATATTTCTTCTTCCAGGTCCCCATGTAGGAAATTTATCTTTACATCCATCTTTTCTATTTCCAGATCAAATGTTGCAGCCAAATATATTAGTATTATAATGGAAGTTAATTTTGAAACAAGGGAAGAAATATCACCGAAGTTGATTTCGTCGACTTGGGAATATCCTTTCGCTACCATTCGAGCTTTGAATTTCTCAAATTGACCTATGACGTTCATATTCTTCTTGAATACCCATTTACTACTAACATGATTTATTCCAATAAGTAATTCAACTAAGTCACATGTCTCATTCTTGTACAAGGATTACATCTCTTCAACCATGGTATCCTTCCATAGTTTTCCCTTTGCTGATTCTGCTGCCTCCCCAACCGACTTGGGCTCCTTGTCGGTGGTAGTTAACAAAAATACAAAACGAAAGTCAGGCGTACTATACCTTTCGACTGGTTTTCTTACTCATTATGAAATCCTTACAACCACAGTTTTTTTTCCACCTCTTCATCTGAGTCAGTCAACTCATTTGAGTCATCTTCTTCATTCCTCAGTTCAAACCACACATTCTATATATTATCCTCTGTTTGAACCATATATTCAAGCTCAGAATTCCTTCTGACTTCTCTGGAGACCACATCTCGACTATACATTGTTTTCCTTGATTTTGGATCATAGAGATTATATCCTTTCATTCCTCCTTTGTATCCAATGAAAATACACCTCACTGTCTTCTTGTATATATTGCTCCTCTTTTCCTTGGGAACATGCACAAATGCATCACAGCCAAATACTTTGAGATGTGAAACTGAAGGCTTCTTACCATACCATACACCATGTGGATTCGTGTCAACTAGCATTGATGAAGGAGACATATTCACCATATATTTTGCAGTGTCAACTGCCTATGCCAAAAGTTTGTGTGCGATCCCAACACCATTGAGCATGCTCCTTGCCTTTTCCATCAATGTTTTATTCATTCTCTCAGAAACTCCATTTTGTTGTGGACTATTTGATGTGTTATTTTGGCATGCTATGCCACACTACTTGTAGAAATGATCAAATTATTTTCCACAGAATTCACCACCATTGTTAGTTCTCAAGACCTTAATATTCTTATCTGTCTAGTTTTCTACAAGAGATTTAAACTCTTTTAATTTCTCTAAAACCTTTGTTTTCTTCCTCAGGAAATATATCCATGTCTTCCTGGAAAAATAATCTATGAAGGAGACATAATATAGGGATCCACCAAGTGAAGGATTTGAAACAGGGCCAAACACATCACTGTGAACTAGTTTTAGAATCCCCTTTTCCCTTGTTCCTCCAGATGGGAACCTCACCCAACTATTTTTCCATATACACAATGTTCACAAAAGTAGACTTCTATATTACATTTAGAAAAATATTCAACCATACCTTTTTTATGCATAGATTGAAGTCCTTTTTCTCTAATATGTCCCATCCTCTCGTTCCATAGCATGGTCGAGTTGACTTTATGATGACTTGATGAGTCAGTTTGAATCGACTCAGCCCGAGTCAATTCGAGTTGAGTCAACTTCAGGAACATCAATGTTGTTACAACTATTTGAGTCGACATTCCCTAATAACTTGTATAGGTTTCATATCCAAACTCCTTTCATTAAGACCATCACACCTCTAACCATGTTGCATGTATCCTTTTGAAATATAGTGTGCACCCCTCCATCACTCATCTTGTTGATAGATATTAGGTTTCTTTCCAAACCCAAAATGTGTATCACAACTGGAAGGGTTCTACTCCTCTCATCTTGGGGTATCATTCAAACTCTTCCTCATTCGACAATTTTGGTTGTCGAATCATTCCCCCAAAATACATCTCCTCCTTCATATCATTCATATTCACATAACCATTCTTTATGTGGTGTCATATGATAGGTTGCTCCTTATTTGATCAAAGAAACATCTTGATCTAATTGTGTACTGGTGGATGCCAAATGCACATCAACTCCCTTATGTGGAGTCATCTTTCTTTTAGTCTAATGCTTCTCATTAGACCCTGTACTGAATTCTGTTACCTTCGACTTGTATTCCCTTTTGTAAATCCTAGCTTTACCGCATTTCTAGCACCTTCTCATTGACAAAATATGGGATTTAGATCTACCCTTTGACTTAGACCTTCTACCATAAAATTTTCCTTTATCTTCGACAACCGATCAACCTCTCACCACTAATGCATCTTTGGTTGATCCTTCCATGTTCTTCCTTCCCATTTCTTCTAACAGTAGAGATGTAACCATGTATTCTAGCGCTAATGTGGTTGAGTTTCTCCCTATAGCCATGACTAATCTATCCCCGGAGTTTGGAAAAGAACATAATAGGCTAATACGTTTCTCCTCCTTGCTGATTTTAATATCCATAGAAGATAACTAACTTTCAATGGTATTAAACACATTTAAATGATTAGTCACCGAAATACTCTCACTCATCCTCAAAGGATATAGTTTCTTTCTTAGAAATAGATTATTTACCAAGTATTTTGACTAGTACAAGCTCCGCAACTCGTCCCACAGTTTCTTGGCCGAATCTTCACCTAAAACATTTAGCAATACCAAATCTTTAGGACAAATTCGAATCATACTTCTTTCCCTTCTCTCAAGTTTCTCCCATTGTTCCATCGACATACTGGTCAGAATGGTACCTAGACAAGTTGTTTCCCATTGTTCTCGATCTACAAGGAGATCTTCAATTTTAAGCTTCCAAAGATCAAAATTATGGCCATTTAATTTTCGATCTTTACTCTCGAGATACTCGCCATTATTTAATTACAATATATAAAGATTCATGACTTACGACTCTTATTGAACCTAGTGTTTAGCTTAGAACCATAATTTTTAAATCAATATATGATACCACATCTTAGGAAATGAGGAACACTTCCACACTAAACCTAACAGAAGAGAGGAATAAATATTTAATCAAGAAATTAAATGACAAAGCAAACTCACAATACACAGATATTTTACCTTGTAAACCCAAACGGAAAAACTAGCACTCCTTGAGTGTCTTTCTCTCTTGTTGTCTTACTCTTTCAGAATAAAAGATTACATGTATAACCTTGGTCTACACCTAAGATACAATCGACATCATACCTTCTTGAATTACACATGAAAAACCTTGTAGCCAATTCAACTTACATTTGCATGACCATTAACCTATACTATGAATATACAATTGATTCATTAACCTTTACAGTATTACAACGCACCTTATTTATAGGATTTATAGTAGGAAAAACCATAAATAAAGGTGCCCAAAAATGGTTACATATCCATGCATATCATTGGCTACAAATCCCGTGAATCTCAGGATTTTGTTACACTCAGATACCAGTTGACTACCAGTCAGCCTTTATTCGGTCTTTGGTCAGTTGCTACATGCCTACCTTTTGACCTCTTGTCGTTCGACCTATTCGACTTGTTGTCGATATATTCAAATTCAAATTTGCCCAGTCTAACCACCTTGACCTTTGACTTGTTTTCGATATCTTCGACTTTGAATTTTCCGAGTCAAACCACCTCGACCTTCATCTTGTTGTCGATATCTTAGACTTTGAATCTACCCAGTCGAACCACCTCGACCTTCGTCTTAATGTCGATTCCTTCAAATTCGACTATGAGTTGATCCACCTTGACTAGACTTTCACTGCAAAGAATATAACAACCCAACACCATCCACCTTTTCCACTGAATCAACATTTTGAACGTATGGTTCTGATAAACCATGATATTCACCCTCTTGATAGGGAATTGAATGTAATGCCATATTCATTTGTTAATTACAAACATCATGTAATGATTTCTTACTGGTCTTATGTACATGCATATAGAATAAAATTGATGCACCAGATCTCATTAGAACTCCACAATTAAGAACACTTGGGATAGAGTAGTACTGTGATGGGTGACCCCCTAGTAACTCCTAGTGTTTTATATGCCAATTAAATTTTACAAACTTAGATTAATTTATCCCACACACATCATGGGAATTGTTCTTCTCTCACTCTCATATATAATTGAGGTGAAGGAGGCACTTTAATCATGCAATGGAGTGTAATGTAAATCTTCTTGTGAATGAAGTGTATCCAACATCTCTGTCTTTTCAGAGATAACATACCCCATTCTACCAGTTTGTGTTCTACAATGTTTTTTTTGTCTTATTCATTAACAAAAGTGTGGTTTCATTATATTTATGTGTTTCTTGCAATATATCTATGTATTTCCTTATTATATATTTGTTATATTTCTTTCTTCATGGCATTCTCAAAATAATCTGGATCAGTGGTATCAGAGGAGTCTGCTCTTTTTCATTTCTCAGAGAAATTCCTCGATGAGGTAAGGGTATAAAGAGTTGTGTCTCGAGCTATTTTCACTCGAGCAACTGCTCTTGCTAGCTACAAGCGACCTCAAATGGAGGAAGAAAATAGATATGACAGAGTATTATATCCTTTCAATACATTGCTCGAGGAATCCCACGTGCGATAGAGGAACAATATTATGGAAAAATTTGCTCATATCCTTCGAAGACTACCGATGGTGGTAGATGAGGCATATTCGACAAGTATCCATTTCGGAGGTGCGACACCCTTCAAGGTACAATTCAATTTTGATATCCCTTTATTTGAAGTCTAGATAGATGCAAATGCTCTAGAAAAATTATTGAATACGTTAGAACATTATTACTCTGTTCAAACAAATTTTGATAGTGAAAAGATCACATTTGCACTCCTTAAATCCCTTCCCCATGTCAGATATTGGTGGGAAGGTTATTAGGAGAGATACACCGTAGATGAAACTACACCATTCGGGAGAGAACCCACTTGGGTGTCCTTTGTATATTCCCTAAAGGAGGAGTTCTACCATGTTGGAAACTATGATGACCAATACATGAGATGGACAACTCTACGTTAGAAAAGATAGCAAATGGTGTCAGATTACACTAACATATTCCATACCTTGTGCTCAAATTTGGATATCAAAAAATCCAGGAAACACTTGGTTTTGCATTACCACAGTGGTATGCAAAGGTACATCCAAACATATATGTATTTCTTAGACATATCCTCACTGGGAGCTGCTTATCAATATGTAGTCAAAATCGAGCATAAATTCAAGCAGTGAAGTAAACATGAGTTCGGGATTGAAAATACGCCATAAAAAAATCACGGGAAAGGAAAACCTAAATCACATAATGAAGGAAAGAGCAAGGAATTCCAACCTCAAGAGACTGAGTCCAAGATGTATGAAAAGAAGGGTAATGGGAAGTCTAAGAAATACATTGGAAAGGGTTGTGAGTTCCACAATAGCCCATGGCACTACACTGATGAATGTAGCTCAAAACAGTTATTGGTGGTCGAGCTCAAAGAAAAATAATCAGAAGCTGACTTGGACTCTAATTCAAAGAACAA
>JASDQU010186532.1:4546-17405 GCA_032191745.1 Picea mariana | reverse complement strand
TTCGTATACGCTGAGGACGATAACGATCAATCACTGCCCAATAATTTAATGGATGACATAGCAATGGGAGAATTCTGTAAGAAGACGATGGAGACGATCTGGCATTACCATGGAGGATGTAGATTTGACCTCGTCATCAACCGAAGGTACCAACTCATTGGAATTGAGGACGATACTTTGAGGGTTGTGGATGCATCCACACATGCTTTGTCACCTGGCACTAATCCACAGGCTACCACTATGATGCTTGGCAGGTAATTATACACATCTTCACCATTAATTATCTACATCTTCACCACATAATAACCATTAATTCAATCCTACTCTTATACAGGTACGTGGGAGTTGAGATACTCCGGGAGCGGATGGGAGAAATATTGCCCTAGTAGTCGCAGGTATACTCCGGCAGCGGATGGGAGCAATATTGCCAAAGTAGTCGCTTACACGTTCGTGCGAAGTTGAAATATGAATGATTTTGGATTCACAGTTGCATCGGACAACCTAAACAACCTCTCTCCAGGCTGGGGGGCTGCTCTCCCAATATGTACATAGAATGTTTCTTATTAAAGTCCGCAGCGCAATAATAGAATGTTTCTTATTAAAGTCCACACCACAACTCACCATTGTTTCTCTAAATTTATACTTTCCTTCACATTATGTCACGGATTTTACAAACGAATATTATTTGCTCTGAAATTCCAAACGTCATTTTTTTCTCTTCCGCTCGCTAGTCTCCCACTATCCAATTCATAAAATAAAATAGATGCGGGTGGTATTATAACGTAACCACGACATTTCAAGATTCCTCTTCCTGTCAGATATTCATGGATAAACCAAATACGTGAAAGAGGAGTGTTATATTTTGATGTTTGTCTCCCTCAATTATTATAACGTAACCACGACATTTTCCATTTTCAAGATTCCTCTTCCTAGCTTATAGTCATGGATAAACCAAATACGTGAAAGAGGAGCGTTATATTTTGATGTTTGTCTCCCTCAATTACACATAGTTGCCCATGTTCACATATTTATGGACGTTGCTTGTGGAAGCCAATGTCTCTACCTTCATCCTTGTTATGCACACGTGGACACATTTCCTCCAAAACCTCCCATTTAACACATTTCCAAAATATTATTAGAGTTTTTAACTAACCTCATATACCCCTCAATGAGCTGGTTCATTTCTAAGTGCCGGATAAAAGAGCTCCTTCTTATACTTTTTATATTCGTTTTAATGCTTGTATATAGTCAAAACTACAATTTATAATTGCAACTATGGTTCTAAATTTCAACTAAGGAGATTTTTACAATAACACTTTTTTTACGAGGAGAATTTTGATTAGATAGTTTTTGGGTTTTAGATTCAAATGATTTGGCCTCCTCACGGAATGGAGGAGGAGCATGGAATAAAATAAGAGGAGGTGGGCACAGTGTTTCACAAAGAAATTTGATGCAATATGTCAATGTTTATTATTTGTTTTGAAATATAGGGGAGCTTCACTCCAATATCTTATTACATTCATTCATAAAGGGTTTTTTTAATTATGAAAAATAAGATCAATATATTGCAAGTATTGGGGGATGTGGGATCTTAAGGGGTTTAAAAGTATTGGGAGTATAAAAATGGGTATCTAGTTAAAGTAGGGGTTTCTTTTATTGGAAAATTTTATTGGGAAGGGGGTTCAACAAAATGATTTTGGAAGGTATTTATCAATATCTAGTGAAATTAGGAGTATTAATTAATATCCCATGAATAGAGTTGTTGAATTGACTTTTAGCATTCTAAATGATGCATATGTGGTAATGAGATATTTGTTGAATTTGAATATGAAAATTATTGAAAGACTTTATTTTCACTCTCACATTGTTGATGATATCAAAGAGGCAAAGGCAATATAGTGGGATAATTAGCCACTCTTTTTTTATTGGAAGAAAAGGGTGTGCTCTTTATTAGACCAAACCACATACATATGATGCAAACTTGACGATTCACTTTATTAAGTCATCATATGTGAAGAGATAAGCCCATACAATCCATATTAAAATAATATCAACATATAATATAATATTCAAGGCATGTTCATCATATAATATCAACATATTTCTCTCAAAAACCCACATTCTAAGTTAGAAGCCAAAAACTCATTATATTTCTTCAAACACAAGCAAGAAAATCTCCCTTTTCATTTATTTTTACTTTATTTTCTTTTGCATTTTCTCATAGTTTCTATGCCCATATAATGTTATCCACATCAATGATGTCATCTTTATCTCTTCCAATTGTCCACTCTTCAGTTTCTTTTATCCCAACCTACATATCCTTCATTGGGTTTCCACCATTAAACTAGAACCTAGTATCTCTCATTATCATCTATATCTTTGTAGACACCACCTAATGTCTTTCCTAACAATATTGGCTTATTATCACTTGGTTGTACAATGTGTTGATATTATGGTAGCTGTGGGAGGTATTAACCTCCATATGTAACCTTTGACTAGAATAGAATATTCCAGAAGAAAGAGAAACCCTAAACGGATGTGTGAGAACCCTAGAAGACTAGTCAGCTCAATAAAATAAATAATGTTAAAGTATTACCCTCGAAAAAGAGAAGTCAGCCTAGATAGGTGACAAGAAGGACTATAAATAGGAGGTGCTTGATCTCATTTTCTACACACTTCACTCACTCTCTCAGAAAAGTATAGCGTAAGTCTGGAGTTGTAGTTGCAAGGAAGGAAGGTGTATCTCTTAGGGTGTTTCTTGGTCTCTCTCTCTCTCTCTAGCGCTATTTAGCCTAAGATATGTGCCCTACCTTCTAGTATCTCTTGGTGGAATTCTTGGTGACATCTTGGAGTGTATTGGTGGATTTCTTGAAGGTGAAACTGTAACTACCGCAGTTGAGTATTGTTCTTGTTTTGTGGTTGTGGAGACTCTCTCTCTTGTGCACTGCCCTTGGAGGAGGTGCACTCTCCTTGTTTTGTGTTGTTGCTGCAGTTGGATGGTGTTTTCTGGTTCCATCTCGTGCTACTGCTGCAGCTAGGGTTTATGTGTCAATTCTAGTGTGGCATTCCAGAATCATTTTATCTAGCAAAGGTTAAGGTGCTTGGGGGTGGTTGCATGCCTATGGTTGGGTGACAATAGTGATATTGTCTATGGTAAAACGAGCTCACCGAATATTTTAACAGGTTATGAGCCCACACTACCTTCAGAACAGTCTAACCGCTGGAAGGTAGATCAATAGTTCTTTTTCAAGCTCATTATAGCACCAGTTGCAATTGCAACTAGGGTTTCTGATTTTACAGTTGCAACAAACCCTAACCTAAATACTTGGGCACTTTCAGTGAAGCATTGGACCTAATTTTTGGGTATTCTAGTGCACCCTATCCCAGTGCACCCTCTGGTTCCCTCAGCCAAAAAAAACATCAAGTTTGAGTTTTTGGTCAAAGTCAAGGTTGACTGGTCAAAGTCAAAGTCAAAGGTTGAATTTTGGTCAAAAATGATTTTTGTGGTCAAATTTGAAATTTCAGGGTTTCTAGCTTGTTCCAATCATTGAGCCTTTTTGAATCAGTCTCTAACCTCTTCTTGTCAAGATGGTGTCTAGTTTCAGATTAGAAGACAAGTTGAACAATGCTACAAATTTCAAAGGTATGCATTTGTATATGCTTTTCAAGTTATATCATCCAACAAAGCATGAGTGTTTTTGTATGGGACATACACGAGACCTTGTCCAAGCAATGATATTGGATTCAGTACATTCAGAGGAACAACCGCACCCTCCCTAGCAGTTGAGGCTCTAGGTTCTAGGTTGGTTTGATCAAATTGTTAAAGTTTCAATTTGCACATATCAAGTTTGATAGTTGCTACAATACAAGTAAACAATATAGTCGTGACAACAATCTTTGAAAGGTTCTATTACTGCTAGGTATACTTGATTGCATGTAAGTACTATTGATATAGATGCTTATTTCACTTATTTTCAAAATGAACTAACATCTCCTTTAGGAGATATTTCTTGTTTTTCTCCTGGTCATTTCACCCTTGTAATTCTATGATGATTACCATCCTTGTTACCATAGATATGTTCTTATGAAAATGCTATTGGAAATACTTTTGTTTTTTTGTTCTTGTTCTAGGAAGGTCACACGTGATAGCTCTGAGAAGGAGCTACAATGATAGTTGCAAACATAGAGAAGATGACTCCATCAAGTGGTGAGGCAGATGACCTCACTAAGTACCAATTCTAAAGGAAGCGTGTAAAGAAAAATGCATTTTTGGACATTGTTCACTAAGATGTGCGTGGACCAATTTCAACCTCCTCACTAAGAGAATGACTTCAAGACATTCTGCGGAGAGATCAAGATTAAGAGGGAGMTCACTACTCCCTACAATCCTCAACAGAATGGTGTAGCAGAAMGAAAGAACCGATCCATTGAAGAATHTGTTAAGGAAATGAYGAATGACCAAAATCTATCRATGTTACTATGGGGAGAAGTAGCTATGAYAGTCGTATATGTTCAGAGTAGAAKTCCTSATCGTGTATTGAAGAACATGRCTCCAKAAGAAGCCTTMTTTGGAAAGAAKCCAAGTGTGGAACACTTGAGGATCTTTGGATGTCCTGTCTATATTCATGTTTCCAAGRACAAAAGAAAGMAGTTGGAACCTTCATGGAAAGCAAGAAGYCCAAAAKATTTTCTAGTTATGCGACACTCATGACAAGTYTTGTCAACGTAGAACTTTCCACCTTTGAAGAAGMRGTCAAGAAGAAATAATGGAAGGAAGCTATGATGGAAGAATATCAATCCATAAATGTTTGGGAAATTGTGCCTAGAACTGAAAGCAAGTCTATAGTCACTTCAAAATGGGTTTACAATATAAAACATGTAGTAGATGGGAGTATCGATAAATACAAGGAAAGATTCGTGGCTAGAGGGTTCTTCCAGCAGGAGGGAGAAGACTATGATGAGACATTTGCTCCAGTTTCCAGATACACCTCTATTAGATCCATAATATCTCTTGCAACATCCATGTGTTGGAGTTTACATCAGATGGATGTAAAGACCACTTTTCTCAATGAAGTAATTGAGGAAGAAGTATACATGGAGCAACCTCAAGGTTTTGCGGTACACCCGAGAGAAACCCATGTATGCAGATTAAAGAAGGCCATGTATGGACTCAAGCAAGCTCCAAGAGATTGGTATGCACAAATTGACAATTACTTGATGAGACTTKGAWTTTCCAAGAGCTATGCTGATCCAAACCTTTATTACAGGGTTGTGAATGATGCACCTRTGATCCTGCTACTATATGTTGATGATTTGTTTATGACAKRAGMAAAACCTCTCATTATTCAATGTAAGAGGGAGTTAACCTATGAATTCGATATGAAGGATCTTGGTCTCATGCATTATTATTTGGGACTAGAAGTATGGCAGAAGTGTGGTGAAATCTTCTTGGGGCAAGGGAAGTATGTTGTAAAGATCTTTCAGAAGTTTGGGATGATGGATTGCAAATCCATGGAAACTCCCATGGTGAAAGATATGAAGAATCTGAGAGACTATGATTCTGATCCAATGGAATCATCCCTGTACCGGCAGTTGATTGGCTCATTGATGTATTTGGTTAATACTCGACCAAACATTTTCTTTGCTGTGAACATGTTGAGCCAGTTCCTGGTGGAACCTAGACATGAACATTGGATAGCTGCAAAGAACATTTTGAGATATCCTCGTGGGATGCTAAATTATGGTTTGAGATATGCCTCAAACAATGACATACAACTGCATGGATTTACTTATTCAGATTGGGTAGGGAGTGCATATGACAAAAATAGTACTTTTGTGTATGTTTCAGTTTGGGATTTGGTATGATATCATGGGCTAGTAGGAAACAAAACTCTGTTGCAATCAACATTGTAGAAGCAAAGCATATTGCATACTGTGATGCTTGTACGGAAGCAGTATGGCTCCATAAGCTGATTTCTGGACTATTTGATCAAGTGATGGATTTGATTGTGATATATTGTGATAATCAGAGCAATGTGAAGCTTTCAGAGAACCACGTGCTCCATGACAGGTCGAAGCACATTGAGATCAAGTACTATTTTATCCGTGATAAAGTCCAGAAGGGAGAAGTGATTCTCCAGTACATCTCCACTGATGAGTAGACAACTGATGTTTTGACAAAACCTCTATCCATGATAAATTTTGCATACTTGAGGGACAAGTTGGGACTTATGGAGATACCATCCCTTGGTTGAAAAGGAGGAGATGAATTCCTCAGTTGGGAGGGAGTGCTGATATATCATAGACTGACACTTTTTGCAGAAAATGGTCCATGACTAGCATTCTTATGTGGCACAGATGGTGTCTTGATCATGATGAATGGTCCACCCCCTATGGAATAGATGGTGACTGGATTAGGGAGGTTGGTACAAGAATGAAATTCTTCCTATGGATAATGGTTTGGGTTGGACATAGTGCTAATATATGGCATCATGAATAGTCAGTGTGCTGGTGGACAAACGTTCTCCAGATGGAGAATGGTCCATGCAGAAGATATTGTTGTTGTACCATGGACAACTATTCTCCTAGGGCATTACCCAAAAATGTAGAATGGTCTAGGACAACTATTCTCCTAGGGATTTTCCCAGACATGTATGGTCTGTCTCCCCGAGTTCACAGTAGTGACTAGAGTGGGGAGATTGGTACATGACAAACATTTTCCCTGGGTTCAAAGTAGTGGCTAGAGGGGGGAAAATGGTCCACGACAATCATTCTTCTTGAGTTCACAGTAGTGACTAGAGTGGGAAGAATGGTCCTTGTATCACATGGTGTGGCTTTCAACATCTGTTGGGATAGTCATTCTTCATGTGTCACAGGAAGTGACCAGGATAGGAAGATTGGTCCCTATATCACTCTGTTGAGTGAGTGACTTATGCGAGACACTCTGTTGAGTGCGCTAAGTCCAACACATGACTTATTCAACATCATGCCCAATTACTTAGATGGAGTATGGCCTTGAGAGATGATGCAGATGATGATATATTTTGATGCCAAGATGCTACCAGATGATACTGATAGTGATGATGATGCTCGTGAATTGATTTGCATGATTATGAGATAGCCTGTGTGGATATGATGATGCTACCTGTAGAATAGTCTACAAGACTATGTGAGCCTTACACATACCATGTGAAATTGATGGATGTGTTTGAGACCATTACAGTTAATACCTCCCTAGCTAGGAGGGAGTGTTGATAGTATGGTACCTGCTAGAGGTATTAGCCTCAATATGTAACCTTTGACTAAAATAGAATATTCTTGAAGCAAGAGAAACCTTAAAGAGATGTGTGAGAACCCTAAAAGACTAGTCGGCTCAGTAAAATAAATAATAT
Source organism: Picea mariana (assembly GCA_032191745.1). NCBI lineage: Eukaryota > Viridiplantae > Streptophyta > Pinopsida > Pinales > Pinaceae > Picea > Picea mariana. The sequence continues at coordinate 10,014 of JASDQU010186532.1, read as the reverse complement.
TAAAGTGTTACCCTCAAGAAAGAGAATTCAACCTAGACATGTGACAAGAAGGACTATAAATAGGAGGTGCTTAAGATGATTTTGTACACACTTCACTCACTCTCTTAGAAAAGTATAGTACAATTCTGGAGCTGCAGTTGCAAGGAAGGAAAGTGTATCTCTTGGGGTGTTTCTTGGTCCCTCTCTCTAGCGCTATCTAGCCTAAGATATATGCCCTACCTTCTAGTATCTCTTGGTGGCATTCTTGGTGACATCTTGGAGTATATTGGTGGATTTCTTGAAGGTGAAACTGCAACTACTACAGTTGAGTATTTTTCTTGTTCTATGCTTGTGGAGACTCTCTCTCTTGTGCCCTCCCCTTGGAGGAGGTGCACTCTCCTTGTATTGTTTTGTTGTTGTAGTTGGATGGGGTTTTTTGGTTCCATCTCCTGCTATTGTTGCAACTAGGGTTTACCTATTGGTTCTAGTGTGTCCTTCCATAATCATTCTATCTAGCAAAGGTTAAGGTGCTCGGGGGTGGCTGCATGCCTATGGTTGGGTGACAATAGTGATATTGTCTATGGTAAAATGAGCACATCAAATATTTTAACACAAGGAGCATGCGATCTTTCTTCACATTATTTCTTGGATCAAGGTCTTTTGTAGGATTGTTACAAGAAAAATCCACATTTAATTCATCAATAGTAGGGACCCTTTGAATCAAGTAATCATCCATGAGAGAATATTATTGTTGAGTATCATTGTCAGTGTTTTATTCTTGTCTCGTTTTCTACCAAAAATAACCTCTTAGCTTTGGTCGATTAACTAAGGGCACATCTAAAGCCTCCAATTTTTTTTCCCAATATGTTATCTTTGGAAGCCAATATTCTTCCCCTCCATCTTCCATTGATGCACTGAAATGAGTAATATATGACTTTATTTCTTTCTTCAAGTCTTCCATGTCTTTTAGTGTTTTGAATGGTGACAATGCAAGTTCCCCTTTAGGCAAGTCTAACATGCCATTAGCTCGTTTCTTCCATGTATTTATGCAATGAGACCAATGCTCATCCCTAAAAATTTCCTTATATTGCATGATAGGGATGCCATCAACCATACCAAATTTAAAGTATTGAGGGATTTTGAGACCCATGATCTTCTAGTTTCCATCTAATAAGTGTTTCCCCACAAAGTCCTTAAAGTTATAAACCTTCTCAATTATGTATGGAGTGAATTTACTTTTATCTTGAGCTATTCTATAGTTTTCCATGATATGTGGCAGTGATAATATATCTTGTATTTTCAGTTGAGCTATTAACCTACAATATGTTCCATCTATATCTTCATGGGTGTGACCCACTGGGCGAAATCTTACATATCTAGTTGTTAAAATATTGTTTTTTGTGAGAATGGATGAATACAAAAAGAGGTAATGGTTTTTGTTGTCGCCTCCACAATTGTTGAGTTACAAGAATACATGATGGAGGTAGGGCATGTCAATTGTCTTCATCAGACAATGTAATCCACTTCTCTGCAACTGGAATACTCCTTAAAATGATTGTAGCAAATGTGTTTCGGATCAAATGATAAAATCTTGCGACAAACCATATTCTTCTTCAAAACTTTGTTTTTAAACCCAAGCGATAGGGATTATTCTCCACACAGGCTATGCATTAAAATGAACACTAATGATCTAGGTGGATCTTGGTGGCCAACCATGTTTTCCACTGAATCAACGTTTCGAGCCTATGGTTTTGATAAACCATGATATTCACCCATTTGATGGGGAATGGAATGTAATGCTATCTTCATTTGTTAATTACATACATCATGTAATGATTTCCTAGTGGTTTTATGTACATTCCTACAACATAGCGTTAATGCAATTGATCCCATTAGAAGTCCATAGTTAAGTGCGATAGGGATAGAGTAGTACTAGGATAGGTGCCCACCTGGGAATTCCTAGTGTTTTACATGCCTATGGCATTTTATAAACTTAGTCCGATTTATCCCACATGAATCATGGGAATTATTCTCCTCTCACTCTCTCATATATAATTGAGGTGAAGGAGGCCCTTTAAGTATGCAATGGAATGTGATGTAAAGCTTGTTGCGAATAAAGCGTAGCCAACACCTCTTTCTTTTCAGAGATAAGCTACCCCATTATGCCAGTTTGTGTTCTACATTGTTTTTCTCTCTTATTAATTAATATAAGTTGGGTTTCACTATATTTCCGTGTTCTCTTCTATATTTTTGTTTTGTCTCATTTCATTCTCAACATAATCCGGATCAGTGGTATTAGAGTAGTCTTATCCTTGTCATTTCCCAGAGTAGGTCCCTGACGAGGTGAGGGTATAGAGATTTGTATCTCGAGCTAGTTTCACTTGAGGAAAACCTCTATCACTAGCCCAAGAGACCTCCCATGGAAGAATAAAAGAGACATGATAGAGCAGGAAATCCTTTCCATATGTTGCTTGAGGAATCCCTTGTGCGAAAGAGGAACGATATGATAGAAAACTTCGCTCAGATCTTTCGAAGACCACTAATGGCGATGACCGAGGTATCTTCGACAAGAAACCATTTTGTAGGTGTGACACCCTTCAAGGTACAAGTCAATTTTGATATCCCCTTATTTGAAGGCCAAATAGATACAGATGCTCTAGAAAAATGGTTGAATCTGCTATAAGGTTATTACTTCGTCCAAAATTTTTCCAACAATGAAAAGATCACTTTCATGCTCCTTAAATCCCTTCCCCATGTTAAATCTTGGTGGGAAGGTTACCGAGAGAGGTACAACATGAATGAATCAACACTATTCAAGAGAGAACCCACTTGGGAAGCCTTTTTAGATTCCCTAAAGGAGGAGTTCTACCTGTCAGAAACTATGATGACTAGTACATGAGATGGATGACTCTGGGTCAGAAAAGAGATCATCAGTCCTAGAGTACACTAACATCTTTCATACCTTATTCTCAAAGCTGGGTATCAAAGACTTCGAGTGACACTTGGTTTTTAAGTATCATAGTGGTCTGCATAGGTACATCCAAAAAAGATGGATTTCTTGGACATCTCCTTATTTGGAGTTGCTTATCGATATGCAATCAAAATTGAGAAGAAATTCAAGCATCAGAGTAAGTGGGAGTTAGGGTTTGAAAATACTCTACAACTGAATCATGGAAAAGGCAACCCTGACTCATAGAACGAGGGATAGAGCAAGGAAGGCCAACCTCAAGAGATATAGTCTAAGACGCATGCAAAGAAGGGTAACAAGATGTCTAAGAAAGAGACCAAAAAGTGGTGTGAGTTCCACAACATCCCTTGGCACAACTTCGATGAATGTCACTCAAAATAGTCATTGGTGGCCAATATCAAAGAAAGAGAATCAAAACATGACTTGAACTCTGATTCAAAGCACAATAAAAGAAAACAATTCATCGATGTGGAACTCGGTGCTACCATCGCGAACACAACAATACAACCAAAATAAATAGAGGAGATTGAGGAGGGGGAGTGCCTCTTCCACTCACAAATGTGGATAAATGGGACCCCACTGCATTTCATTGTTGACTGTGAGAGTCAAAAGAACCTAATCTCAGATTACATTTTCAAGAAATTGAATCTTCCAACAATGTCACACCCCCAACCATACACCATCAGATGGTTGAGCTGAGGACAAGACATATGTGTCAACCAACAATGTCGTCTATCCTATGGCATCAAGCCCTTCAAGGATGAGGTAGTGTGTGATGTTTCTCCACTTGAAGTCTGTGATGTTCTTTTAGGACAACCATATATGTGGAAATGTCATGCTATCTACAAGTCTTGACCCTGCAGTGTCATTGTTACTTTGGGAGGTCATCTCTATAGGGTACCATAGGTAGCTCCAACTACTTCCACTTCATTGATCTTGGAAAAATAATGTCGCAAAGTAATCTCTCAGAACACAAAGTTTTCCCTCTTAACGAACTAGTCAGATGGTCAACAGAAGGTCACTACGACCACTATAGCCTCGGTCCAAGATGTTTCTATCCAACAAAAGCAGGTCGACAAGATTGTAGAGGAGCACAAATATAATGAGAGTCTTTCATATGTTGATCATAGCTCTATTGACCATGACCCTTCTCAGGTGTGCTTGGGGTTCCAACCATTAGCCCCCATTGATATAACTCTTCTTGTTGCATCTTCATCGACAAAGTCCTCCCAGACTTAGACCTAGGCAAATCATGTAGCCAAATATATTGAACGGATCCAACACCTCCAACAAGTTCATGACATCCTTCCACATGCAAAGTACAAGCAAGACATCTACTTCAACAAGGTAAGCAACTCAACGAGGTTAAGATTCAACATAAGTTTCCCCATATCCCGAGGGAACTTGATGCAATGGGGACCATTTCTTCTTAAAGGGAGAGGAATGATCTAGGTGGATCTCGATGGCCAAAAACCTTTTCCACCGAGTCAACATTTTGAGCCTATGGTTTTGATAAACCATGATATTCACCCTTTTGATGGGAAATGGAATGTAATTCCATCGTCATTTGTTAATTGCAGACATCATGTAATGATTTCCTAGTGGTCTTATGTACATGCCTACAACATAATGCTAATGCACAGGATCCCATTAGAACTCCACAGTTAAGCGTGCTCAAGCTAGAGTAGTACTAGGATGGGTGACCTCCTGGGAAGACCTAGTGTTTTACATACCTATGGAATTTTATAAACTTAGTCCAATTTATCCCACATGCATCATGGGAATTGTTCTCCTTTCACTCTCTCATAGGCATGAAATGGAGTGTGATGTAAATCTTGTTGCGAATGAAGCGTAGCCAACATCTATTTCTGTTCAGAGATAAGCTACCCCATTATGCCAGTTTGCGTTCTACAATGTTTTTCTCTTTATTCATTAATATAAGCTGGGTTTCACTATATTTCCATGTTATCTTATATATATATATTTTTTTGTCTCATCTCATTCTCAACATAATCCAGATAAGCTAGTCCAAAGCCCAAGAGCTAAACTTCATAGGATATTATGCCAAAACCAAGCGCTAGAAATCGAGCACTAAACTTCCATAAGATCACGACTATGACCATGCGCTAACAATAGCAGTATAGTTGTATCACATATTTGTAATATGAACAATATAACACTTCAAAAAGTCACAAGGTCCGATATACTAGAATTGTGATATGGAACCACGATACCGGTGTATCACCTATCAAAATGTTACAACACAAAACCATTAAAACCTTACGATATAGCCGGAGCCGATGTGGAACTATGATCAAGTAACCACTACATCAGAATATTATCATATCTCCTATCGACTATCACATATAACACAACACTTACATATATAGGCCGGGGTTCAATATGGAACTTTGTGGTGAAACCATTATACTGGTATATCGCCTCTTGGAATATCATGTCACAATGCATATAAATTTATTGATATAATAGAATATTGAAATGGAACCGTGCTATGGAACAA
>JASDQU010186531.1:7945-20603 GCA_032191745.1 Picea mariana | reverse complement strand
AAAGAGGTAAACATAAAAAGGGAAAAAGGGGGACATAAGGGAAAAATCGGAAAGTCAAACTTAGTAAAGTATCTACCATTTAAGAGCTTTCTAATTTAAACTGAACTAGCAATCTCATAATGGGGAAAGCCATTAAAACCTGTAAGAGAATTTGGGGACACCTAGGAGTGATTCTAGGAGTAACTCTAGGTGGGTGAGGGAAATAAAGATAATTAATTAATTAAAGAAATTAATTTATGGTGGAATGAAGGGGATGGGTGACACTTGTATGGGGAGGAAATTTTTAGGAACTAAATTTTAAAAACTTAATTAAACGATATTTTTGAAAAGTAAGGAACCAAAAAACTCTATATAATGAAGGGAGGAGATAGAGGCTGGATCTCTTCTGTTTGCGTAATGTTACGTTGCAGAAATATCCACTTGACTAACTTAACTTGTGGGAGTTGAGATACCCAGCTCGGTGAGGAGTGGTAGCTCGACCTTGAGAGGCGACCTGGGAGCTAGTCGAAATCTCTGGAAAGTGAGTGTGTGGCCCCTTTGTGGCTCAGGGGGCTAAGGGGGAAGAAGAGTACCCCTAGCATTGGCTGGGAGGTACCGGTGAAGTCTTGTCGGTTGGCACGCGGGACGTCCACTCCGAACAGGAAACGATATGCTTTCTTCATTTTGTATGGTAAATTTTTTTAGAACTTATGCTTGAATCTGCATTTTTACTTGGGTAAGTGAACTAATTGTCTAGATGGTTTTTTGAAATTTTCTTAGCCTAGCTTGATGATATATTGACTCCCATGGCTCCATTTCTCCATACGTATTGACCACCTTTCTATGTTGATTGTGACCTTCATGGTTGTTTAGTGATGCAGAAGCATCGCTCCAACTCAGCATAAGTGCCAGCCAGCCAGCACATCCAACGCGCATTCATGAAAGGGAGAGGCGCAACCCTCTCATTTTTCAAAATTTGAATTTAATGTTGTAAGGTTGATAGAGACCAGATCATTCCTTTGTATGGGTAGTGGTTGAGGTTTCCTTTAATGGTTACCTGCAGCTAAGTCAAGATCAGTCAGGTCTGCAACTTCCTTTTTTGTAATGTAGCCATAGGAGTAGGAGCTTCTCTAAGATAGCGATAGCACAGAGGCAGTGGATGAGGATAAGCTCAAGAGAGACCTCTTTTGTAAGTAGTCTCTCAAGAAATTAGAGAATGAGATGGAGAATAGAAGAATTCTCAGGTAGAGAGATCTCGAGGGAGAGAACTGAGACTTTGTAGCAGTCCAGTTTTTGTAAAATCACATTTTGTATAGACATTTGGAGATTAATACAAAGAGCATTTTTTCCTGCCCATGAATTGTCTATGTATGTTTAGGCATTTGAATGTCACTTGTATGTTGTAGATACAGGTTATAGATAGATTTTACTATCTGTTTGTGAGTTTGTCAGTTTCTATCTAAGTTCTTTAGGGTGTGCAAGGAGTGCACAAAATAACATTGGAAGTTTTGTAGCCAACGCAAGGAGTGTGCATCTGAACTCTGTGGAGTCAGAAAGAACGTGCAAGGAGTGCGCACCAGAAATATTCATAGATTCAAGGAGGAGCCTCAAGGTTGTTGAACACCTTGGAGGACGAGCTGTGCAGGGGAAGGCACAGAGAGAAGAGACAAAATCTCTAGAGATTCTGTAGAATCTCTGCCATGCGGTCATTGGGTCGGTGCAAGTGTGCACGAGAAGAACTCTTTGTCGAGTTCGAAGACAACCAGAGTTACTGAACACTCTGTAGGCTCTGCAAGGTGTGAATTGAGCAAAGGAGTGCCAAGAGGTCATGAAGCATTTCTTTTCAAGAAATACTTTGGACCTGAGATTGAGGAAATCTCAGCAGCACAAGAAGTGTGGGAGGGTGGACTTATTCTAAGTCCCAAATCTCAGGAGGAACAGTGCCTTTGTGCACAGAGCAACATAAGAAAGGGGTAGAAGGTCAAGAAACCTTTAGAGGTTTCTGAGTTGACTAATCTCAAGAGGGGAAGCGTTTCTATAATGAAGACAAGACCAAAAGGAACTGGGCTCGCAAGGGAAGCATCGAAGGCCGAAACCTTCGAGTGTCAAATTTCTTCCAAGGGAAGGGAAGAGGTGCAAATTTAGGAGGAGGAGCACAACTACCATTGGATCGGCACTGGGAGGAAATATCTGGACCATTGAATCTATGTCCAGGCACACAGGAGGAGAGAGCGCAAGGAGGATAGATCTGAACCGTCAGATCTAACGCCAATACCTGACAACCGTTGGATCAGGCAAAGGCGCAGGGGGTTTAAACCCTTGGATATCCACACATTCGAGAATCGGGGCTTGGAGGAGGGAGGAGCAGAGGAGGTTGCACCCCATACTTGCAATTGCCAAAATCGTGAAATCACGATAGCCGTTGGATCTGGAGTGCAGTGGCCCGAGAGCCACTGGATCAAGGATACATGCAAGGGATTTAGTCCCTAGGAGGTGCACAAAAGATAAGATTGTGACCGTCAGATCTCACATAAAGGATCGATAGCCATAAGATCTAGAAAGAGGATAACAAGGTTTAACCCTCGTAGAAGCAAGGGAGAGGACTTGACAAAATCTCGAAAGCATTGTGACCGTCCATAGGAGGACACGTGGCAAGCGGTCAAGGTTTCGAGAAAAGGCTCAAAATATTTCAAGTCGACGATCTAGTTAAATTGTGGTCGTCGTTTCCAAAAGGACCTGGGTCGTTGATCTCTCAGTGAAGAGACTTCGACATTTAATGGACCGGGGATTCGAAAGGGAAAGGAGGAATGCTTACATCACGATTCCCCGAATCATGAAAGCCGGTAGCGCTTTGATGTTAAGCGCGTGGTCATAGAGTGGATATCACATGGACCGAGGCTAAGGGAGGAGCCAGAGCCGTTAATCCCTTTTCAGCATTTCGGCAAACAAGAGTTCAAGAGTGAAGGAGTCGTGAGACAGGGAGTCCCAACTCGCGATATCACAAAACCCCGAAAGAACGAACGCCAAGACATTTTGGCATTTCAACAACCGAGGATTCGAAAGACAAAGGAGCGGGACCTTGCATCGCGATTCCTGAATCGCGAAACCCTGAAAGAACCAGGATCGTTAGATCAAGGAAGGCTCAGAGCCGTCGATCTTGTAGTAGATACGATTTTGGACTTTCGAAAACCAGGAGTTGGAGGGACAAGGAGTTAACCCCTCCACATCGTCGAAACGTGAAAACCCAGGGAGTCGGTTGGATGTTAGCCGCTGGTCATAGGGCAGAGGTCATACGAGTCAGGAGTGAAGGTAGGAGCTAGTGGGAGCTAGGCTCTATTTCAGGGTTCAACAATTCAAAGGACAAGAAGCCTGGGAGAGCTCGCATGCATGAGTCCCAAAACCCAAAAACGCAAAAGGAGTGTTGTTTAAGCCTTGGTTCATAGCCTAAGGTCACTAGATAAGAAGGGGCTAGTTGGAAAGGAATCAACACCGAGGTGTGTGTTGGTTTAGAATAGAGAAGAGCGCCGAAAAGGGGGTGAGCGCGCAGGTTTTCTCACGGCCTGTGCCATAGGAAGAAAGGACCTATGGATCCGTTCAAAGGGTTCCAACAGGAGCCCGAAGAGCCATTTAGGCTCAGGGAAAAGAGTGATCTAGAGACCGGGAGGTCAGTGGACCCTTCTGAGGTAGGGGGTCTACACCATGTGGTATCAGAGAAGATATTTTCGTCTGTAGACTTCAGGCGAACGAGACAGTAGGTGAAGGAGGAGATAGAGTAATGATGCTCTGTGAAGATTGTTGCAAGGTGTGCAACAAATGATAGACAACCATATGAGCTATAGGAGGACATGGAGATGCTCTCAGATATAGAGTGATCCATACGCTTTCTAGGAGGGCAGGTGAAAGATTGAAATGGATACTGAAGGCCATGAGCATTGTGGAAGAGGAGAACACCAACAGATGAGTAAAGTAGAGATTGGCAAAANAAATGGCCTGTTCAAAAGTTGTTGGCCAGGAAACAACAAGAAGAGTTGAGGAAGTGGCTAAGGTATGCTGAAAGCCTCAGTGACACAGAGTTGGTTTGCATACGTGAGCCAGAAGTTGAAGAAACCCTCAGTGATGAGGAAGAGGGATCAGTTTCAGATCTCATAAACTGCCAGGTGGGCAGAAGTGGACTTTCAAGTTGACAGGAGGGCAATGGAAAGAGATCAGCGGAAGGTATCGCATACTGCCAAGGGGGCAGTGGTGAAAGTTCAGATTGCCAAGTGGGCACTGAGATGGGATCAGACAATCTCATAGACTGCTAGGTGGGCAGCAGAAAATTCCCAAATTGCCAGGTGGGCAAGGGGAAAGAGATGAGACTGTCTGAAAGTCTCATGAACTCAGAGGAGAGTTCATATCAGCAAGGAGTGCCGACAGGAGAGAATTAGAAGAGAATTCTGATCATTGGAGGAATAGAGGTGTTCCTACCAAGCATCCTGGTTGAGGCCAGAGCATGTGTTGCGAATGCAACAACAACAGGAGGAAAGCCAGCATAAATTTTCATGCAGGAAGAAATGGAGCAGACACTGACGTTTTCCCAAGAAGAAGAAGATGAGAATTCAACAGAATGGCTCAAAATTTTCAGCCAGGAAGCTAGACAGGAAATCACTGCAATACTGGAAGCTGCAGAAGAAGAAGAAGAGGAAGACAACATGGATTTTTCTGACTTGTGTGAAGAATTGGAAGCCTTGGAAAGGAGGGTGATGTTGCAAAGTTTTCACATCCAACAGAATAAGTTGGAAGTAGGTAGTGGAACATACCAGCCTGGGGAGAAGCTGGAAGAAGCTGGAAGTATGCCAAGAGGAGAAATGGCAGCAACAGAACTGCCACATGAAGAAGTTGAGCAACAGTTTAGTGAGGAGACTGCAGAGCTGGAGTCTGCAGCAGAGTAGCCACTTAGTGCCACAAAGAGAGATAAATATAGCAGGGGATATCGAACAGATCTGCCCATTGAGGAGACAGAAGTGCAGTAGAGAAGACTGCATAAGGAGAGCCAACCACTGGAACAGCTGGACAGGGTGATTGAGAAGATTAGGAGGTTGATGTTGAGGTCAACACAAGAAGTAGTCAGCCGAAGGAAGTTGAACAACAAGGAGCCTACAAGAGCAGTAGGGAAGAAGAGACAGCAGCAACAACAACAACATAGTTGGAGAGGAGTCGGAGGACAACTCCAAGGGAAAGTTTGGGATCCAGGTGGATTTCAACACTAGAAAAGAGGAGCTCATGAGAAGGAGCTCATGATTTTTCCAACTGAGGAGTATGATGCAGGAGCATCGCTCCAACTCATCATAAGTGCCAGCCATCCAACACACCCAACACGCATTCATGAAAGGGAGAGGCGCAACCCTCTGCGACTTCCTTTTGTGTAATGTAGCCGTAGGAGTAGGAGCCTCTCTGAGATAGCAATAGCACAGAGGCAGTGGATGAGGATAAGCTCAAGAGAGACCTCTTTTGTAAGGAGTCTCTCAATAAATTAGAGAATGAGAGGGATAATAGGAGAATTATCAGGTAGAGAGATCTTGAGGGAGAGAATTGAGACTCTGTAGCAATCAAATTTTTGTAAAAACACATTTTGTATAGACATTTGAAAATTAATACAAAGAGCATTTTTTCCTACCCATGAATTGTATGTGTATGTTTAGGCATTTGAATGTCACTTGTATTTTGTAGATATAGGTTATAGATAGATTTTACTATATGTTTGTGAGTTTGTCAGTTTCTATTTGGGTTCTTTAGGCCAAGCAAGGAGTGCACAACAGAACATTGGAAGTTCTGTAGCCAGCACAAGGAGTGTGCATCTGAACTCTGCGGAGTCAGAAAGAACGTGCAAGGAGTGCACACCAGAAATATTAACATATTCAAGGGGGAGCCTAAAGGTTGATGAACACCTTGGAGGATGAGTTGTGCAGGGGAAGGCACAGAGAGAAGAGATAGAATCTCTGGAGATTTTGTAGAGGCTCTGCTAGGAAAACATTGGGTCGGTGCAAGTGTGCACGAGAAGAACTCTTTGTCGAGTTTGAAGACAACCAGAGTTATTGAACACTCTGTAGGCTCTACAAGGTGTGCATTAAGAAAAGGAGCACCAAGAGGGCATGAAGCATTTCTTTTCAAGAAATACTTTAGACCTGAGATTGAGGAAATCTCAGCAACACAAGGAGTGTGCGAGGATGGACTTATTCTAAGTCCTGAAGCTCAGGAGGAACAATGCCTTTGCACACAGAGAAATAGAAGAAAGGGGCATAAGGTCGAGAAACCTTTCGAGGTTTCTGAGTTCACTAAGCTTAGGAGGGGAAGTGTTTCTATAATGCAGACGAGACCCAAAGGAATTGGGCTCGCAAGGGAAGCATCGAAGGCCGAGACCTTTGAGCATCGAATTTCTTCCAAGGGAAGGGAAGAGGTGCAAGCTCAGAAGGAGGAGCACAACTGCCATTGGATCGACATTGGGAGGAAAGATCTAGACCGTTGAATCTATGTCTAGGAACAAAGGAGGAGATAGCGCAAGAAGGATAGATATGAACCATCAGATCTAATGGCAATACCTGACAATCATTGGATCAAGTGAAGGTGCAGGGGGTTTAAACCCTTGGATATCCACACATTCGGGAATCAAGGGTTGGAGGGGTAGAGGAGGCTACACCCCATACTTACAATTGTCGAAATCGCGCTAGCCGTTGGATCTGGAGTGTAGTGGCCCGAGAGTCGCTGGATCAAGGATACATGCATGGGATTTAGTACCTAGGAGGTGCACAGAAGATAAGATTGTGACCGTCAGATCTCGCGTAAAGGACCAATAGCCATCGGATCCGAAAAGAGGAGAATGAGGTTTAAACCTCGTAGAAGAAAAGGAAAGGACTCAACAAAATCTCGAAAGCATCGTGACCATCCACAGGAGGACACGTGGAAAGCGGTCAAGGTTTTGGGAAAAGTCCCGAAATATTTCGAGCTGTCGATCCAGTTAGATCATGGTCGTCAGTTCCAGAAGGACCTGGGTCGTTGATCTCTCAGCAAAGAGATTTCGGCATTTCATGGACCGGGGATTCGAAAGGGAAAGGAGGAATGCTTGCATTGTAATTCCCTGAAACGCGAAAGCCGGTAGCGCTTTGACATTAAGCGCATGGTCACAGAGTGGAGATCACATGGACAGAGGCTAAGGGAGGAGCCAGAGCCGTTAAGCCCTTTTCGGCATTTCGACAGCTGGGAGTTCAAAAGTGAAGGAGTCATGAGACAGGGAGTCCTGACTCGCGATATCACAAAACCCCAAAAGAACGAACGCCAAGACATTTTGTAATTTCGGCAACCGAGGATTCGAAAGACAAAGGAGCGAGACCTTGCATCGCGATTCCCCAAATCGCGAAACCCGGAAAGAACCAGGATCGTTAGATCAAGGAAGGCCCAGAGCCGTCGATCTTGTAGTAGATACGATTTTGGACTTTCCGCAACCGAGAGTTGGAGGGACAAGGAGTTAACCCCTCCACATCATCGAAACGTGAAAACCTAGGGAGTCGGTTGGATGTTAGCCGCTGGTCATGGGGCGAAGGTCATACAAGTCAGGAGTGAAGGTAGGAGCTAGTGGGAGCTAGGCTCTATTTCGGGGTTCGTTAATTCGAAGGACAAGGAGCCTGGGAGAGCTCGTATGCAGGAGTCTTGAAATCCCAAAATGTGAAAGGAATGTTGTTTAAGCCTTAGGTCATAGCCCGAGGTCACTAGATAAGAAGGGGCTAGCTGGAAAGGAATCAATGTCGAGGTGTGTGTTGGTTCATAATAGAGAAGAGTGCTGAAATGGGGGTGAGCATGCAGGTTTTCTCAAGGCCTGTGCTAGAGGATGAAGGGACCTGTGGATCCATTCAAAGGGTTCTAGCAAGAGCTTGAAGAGCCATTTTGGCTCAGGGAAAAGAGTGAGCCAGAGACTGGGAGGTCAGTGGACCCCGCTGAGGTAGGGGGTTTGCACCATTTAGCCTTCGTCCCTAGCTCACTAGTCCTCGCCTGAGTAGTCAGCCAGGAGCCTGATCTACGGTCGTTGCCTTAGCATGAAAAGACCTATGGATCTCAACACCCTACTTTTCTATGCGAGGATGATGAGTGAAGGACGAACCTATCATCCATCTACCTCCGTTATTGTCCTTGGTTGATTGTTGACTTCACTATCTAGAAAAGACCATCTGTGTATGGATTATCTTGCGTCCTTGTTGGTTTTTCTTTGCGCCTTGACTGATAGAATCCCTGCGATCATTTCCATGACTTTTCCCAGTGGATCCTTGCATTTCTTTCACTGTTGTCTATGTTGTATGGGTATTCTGGAAATGGAAAAATGAATTGATTTCATGTCGGCATTTTTACATTTGGTATTCTAGCATTGGACAAACAAATTGATTTCTTGTCTGCATTTTTATATTAGCATCCTGAAAATGGAAAAACAATTAAATTTCTAAGTCTGCATTTTTTTTTTGGTACACTAAATTGGATAAACATTTTGTGTTATTTCTCATTCTGCGTTGTAATGGTATACTGGGAATGGAAAACAAATTAAATTATGTGTCTGCTATTTTACTCTACTTATGGTTCGAATTCAAACTTGTACATTGGTTAAGTTTACATTCCTTTTGGGGCTCCAGCGTTATCATTTCCTGGATTTTTTTTGGCCTCTATGTGGGACCCACGAAATTGATGTGATACCTTACAGTTGGGACTTGTAACCTTCGTTGCAATAATACCTTACATCAGCGATTAACTCAAAAATGTAATTTTTTGGGGGGATTTTATAGACTCAGCCTTTAACTTAGCGAATTACCTAGAAGGTCACAAACTCAACGAGTTTAGTGATTGAGATAAACTCGACATTTTTTTTTACTTGTCACATTCGCTCAAAAAAAAAAGGGAAAAAGAAAATCAGAGAAATTTTGAATGCTTTAATATCAACGAAATGATTGATGCCCTTAGCGATTAGAAATCGTTTTCACTCATTTTCTTACAACATCCATGGCAACAGCATCATTCTGGACAACTTGTTAAGTCTGGTGAAGATACCATTACAACTTGTTAAGTCTGGATTAGTCAACAACCCTAATTCCTTAACCTAAAATAAAAAACCATCGGCAAAAAAACCATGTGCCGAAAAACCACCTAAATATGTGACACGTTTCTCTAGGAAAAAAAAATTCTCGGGGGAACTGCCACCTGAACCCCCATGCGGGGGGCTTCACCCCCTGCATCCCCCTCAAATCCCCCTACGCGCCTGACACAACGTAGACACTACTACTCATGCCAAGAATATAACACATACCCAACAAATATCACTAAGTGCATCCAAATAAAGTGATCCCATATTGAATCTACATTATGTAAGTTCATATATGTTTTCTCTTCTTCATATTTACCTGCCAAGAAATGTATTATGGCTCTCCTTCCTATGGTCTACTTGCTAAGATATATCCTCTACATTGAGTCTATTGTAACACACATGCCACATTTGTGTAGGTTAACCCCATCAATATTGGTAGATGTCTTACTCCATGCAATAGATAATATCATGGGCCTTTTCATCCAACTATCAAATTTCAAAAGAAGCCAGAAAAATAGCACATTTATCACAAGCCTGAACTAGATTATTTCTTTCGTATCATTTCTTTTCTCTCTTGGTTGGGAAGAAAATGCAGATGGAATGTTTCTTTGCTTGCTTGGGTGAGGAAAAAATGTAGGTATAATAAAGGATTCACTAACAGAAAAGGTGCATCCCAGAACCATATGTTACAATGGTAGGGTTGTTTTGTTGAAGTGACTAATAGTTGTTAAAGATGCAATAAAGGCAGTTTAAGGCGAGATTATGGATCTATATCTTTTGCTTCTCTCCTAAGTGTCAACATCTTGGTTCATGGCATTGTATCAATCTAAGCTTCAACATTGAATATATGTAGATGCTCCAGATGTTTGAGACGTCATTCTTCTTTTTTTGCTATACACCTCATGATGTCGTGTTCATTTTCTTATCATGCTATCCATGCCATCCATATGGTTTGGTTGTTGGTTTAGACATTGAATCAAAATGGGTTTGTTTGTGGAGATTCCGACTTTCTTTTTGTGAAGCTACAAGCTATGGGTGGAGGGAGGGAGTTGAATGGGTCTTCATAAATAAGGGTTGTGTGTACAATGAGAGAAATGTTCTTTCACCTTGTACAAGAAATAACAATAGGATGAAATAACATTTCTTATTCTTTGTTTCACTTGGGTTTGGTACCTCTATAAGGTGTGTTGGAAATATAACTACAAGCTAGGTCCTTAATGAAGACATTAAAACGCCCATCATACTCCTTCCTTTCTTTTGCAATTGGGCACCCAACATATGCCCGTACTAAGTTAGTATGGTTTCAAATTCAGGTGGACTATAGTATCACAGGTGGAAAATAGGTGAACCAACAATAGTATCACTTGTATATATGTAGGAAACAACGGTTACAATGAAGTAAGTGAAGGTGAAGGTGAAGGTACCACCAATAAAGAAGGAATCATAAGCATCACTTTTCCATTATATTCTTACTCCTAATTCCTTGATAAGATATAGCTTCACCCATCCGAAAAAGGGGAAGGAAGGGTCTCAATAGATTCATGGCATTGGAGGTGGAGCATAAAAATATTTGCATTGTTGCATTAGCAATCTTCTGGCTATCATACAAAAAGTTTTATAGTTTTTCTTTTGGCCTATCATTACATATTGCATTCATCCTACGCACCTGAAAGGCGGTCTTCAAAAAGGTTCTATGACAACATGATGTTTTCTCAAAGGCTGCATATAAAAAGTTATCAAATCAAATCTTAAAAACTCCACATGAAAAACCCTACATCAGAACAAGGCTCTTTTAGGATTAGCAATCTGAGAACATGCCAAAGACCGATTGGACATTATGATTAGCATATATTGGTTGTAACTATAATCTTATATCAATGAATTTGTTTTCAATGTCGATTTGCTAAAAAAAAATTGCATTTCAACATTATTTATATCTAAAAAAAATTAGTTAAGGGGCACTTGGTTATTGCAAATACTATCCAGGCTGAAATTTTGTTTTAGTCTTGAAATAAGAAGTAAAATTAGAGTTTTGTATGAAGTGATCTATTCTACATGTTGCATCAACCATATTCTCAATTTATTGTTATTTTTTATGAATTTTAATTGAAATATTTCAATCAATTTATCATTCAGATAAATTTCCTTATAAATATCAATAAGGAGTGATTTTCTTTGCTAATTGGAATTGATTAAAGAAAAAAGAATTTGGCAATGAGTAAGCAGTTCTAAATGTTATATGGGATGATAGGTATTGATTTGTTGAAAAAATGAACATTCTATGCATTGCTTTATAGCTATAACAAAATAAAGACACTAGATATATACAAAGATGAGTTTATGGTGTAGTGGTATCATAGTAGCTTCCCATTGTAACAAAATAGCCAGCCGTAAAATTTTCATTTTGTTTCAATTCTCAGGCAAGCATAGTAAATGAATGAAAAGAAAATTGGGTTAGTTAAACGTTTTATTTTTTTGGCTTTTTAATTTTTGTTTTTTTTTTGGAATTTGATGATGTAAATCTAGACAAAATGACTATTTTTTTGTTGTTTAAATTGAATTCTCTTTACTTAAAAAAAATTTGGGACACTTTTATTATACAAATTTAGCCACTCAAATCTACAATCCAATCATTCCTCATCAAAATTCGAAGAAAAAAATCACTTGCAGATTTCAAACCAAAAGTTACAAACCAAAAGTTAGAACGTCCATTTAATCTTTTCCAAAAGTTAGAACGTTCCTTTAGACTAGGCTTCCAACATAATAATAACTATGGAGTAGGTAGGGTAACTGCTTCCAACATAATAATAACTATGGAGTAGGTAGGGTAACTGAAAAAAAAGGAATACAGCTATCTCGTGTAGTTGGTAATTCCCGTCCCATTTTACTTCCTGTCAATGAATGAGCACATCGAGATTCCTATTAAAAGAAACCAGCACACTTAATGAAAATAATGCCACTGGAATTTAGGGTAACTGATAACAAATGAAAGAATACTCTCTTGGTGCTTTACTGTTCTGTATTTGCCATATCTGGTCTACTGAAAATAGTCAGCTTCATGTTTAATGCTCGTCCTAAATAAAATGAAATTACTGAACGATGGAGAACTTGTCTCTTCGGAAGCAAGAATACTTGAATCTGTTTTATAGCATATAAATAACAGAAACCACGCCCGGTGGGACTCGAACCCACAATCGCCTGATTAGAAGTCAGACGCCTTATCCATTAGGCCACGGGCGCTATACATCTGATACTTAAACTGATTCATATGGATCTTGATTTATTCTTCTGCTAATTCCCCAAAAGGTTCTCCAAAGAGAAATTAATGTAGAGACCCAACAGTATAGTGGTAGATTTATCCCATTTCTTCTAACCGTTTTGTACAATCCGTTTGGTTCAATAAACAGGCCGTAACATAAATATTTCAACGGTATGATCACTTATTTTAAGTAGATCTATTACATCTTTAGACTCATTTTCTCACACGGCCACCCATCATCATCTATGCATCATCCAGCAAGGAAGTATCCCTACTTTTTTTCTTTCACACAATCTCAAGGATCCCACCCACAGAAATTTGAA
>JASDQU010186530.1:0-12597 GCA_032191745.1 Picea mariana | reverse complement strand
GCCTCAACAGGTGGAGGCAACAACTCGCAGGAGTAATGGCACGATCTCTTCAGCAGGGTTTAAATCATGCTAACAATAATTGGCATGAACACTTCATCATGGCATGGGATGGTTTTATTATCTATCCAGTCGAGTTTGTGGGTAACAGACAATCAAAGCCTCTGGATCAGATGGGTTGAGCGTGCAAGAATCCTGAAGCAGTGTGGAATCATTAGGATGATGACAATTTCATTCCTTGGATTAGATCTATGAAGGGTCTAAGTACAACACTTCAGATATATTCTGATATTTGGGTACTCTCCTTTTTCTTTGACATGAATTATTCAGTGATTGTTTCTTGGGGAGTTTTATCTCAGTGCTTTCAAGTAGTCTTTATTTTTTGGTTCTCTTGAATTTTCATTGAGCCTACTCTGGACTCTGCACCCCTCGAATTCTCCTTTGCATCCTTTCTAAACAACCTCGCTCAGAATTTCTCAGTGTGGCTACATCTAGGCTTAGCCTCTCCCCCTTCCAATTCTGGACCCTTTATCTTCCCATTGTCCTGCACTTGGAGCACCCTCCATCACCTCTTGTAGCACTGCCTCCTTCTTATCATCATGGACAACAGGTAGAAGGCACATAAATATCCAAGGGCAACAAACCCGCAGGATTKTTTTGCAGATCAAGATCAACAGGACCCAGAGAAASATTGTGTAGGGTGTTAAAGGAAGAKAATTCATCTGGGAGAAATCATCTCCACATTGACCTTCGAGMTTGAAACTCTCTCTCAGCACAAGCACCTAATTGAAAGATTGCAGAATGAAGTATTTTCCCAACACAGCCAAATTGAGGACCAACGCATTCAAATGGAGAACATGCAAGGTTGTATGGATCAGATGGAAAGAAATCATCAGCAGCCCAACACCCCAAACAACACAYAGGAAGCTTCTAAAAMTCTAACTTCAGCCACAGTGAATCAAGTCCCAGACCTCAACAAGCYATCAACGGACCCAATTTGGTACCAGCATGGACATCCGGAGGTCAAAAAGGAACCCAGTAACTGATTCTATAATTTTCAAGTGTCATGTTTTGTTTTACGATATACATAAATGGAGTTTTTTATAGGTTGTAATCTTTGAAATACAGCAAAAATGTTATAGTTAGAAAAGTTGGCAACACAGTGGACACAAATTTTGTAATAACAGTCACAATCTTCAAAGCATCTATATGTCGAAGGTCTGTCATGGCCTTTTTTTGTACTACAGTGGATTTATCCACACCTTTTTAATATAAATTTTCTCAATTCTTATTAAAAAAAAAACATATTTCTTTGTTATTCATTGTATGTATATCATTTTAAGTTACTTAGAAAAAAAAAAACTAATATTAAAAAATACATACAAATTATAAAACAAAAATATGATAAGAAAGATTTGATCCAAAAGTTAATAAATGAACTCTTATATTTCTTCTTAATCTACAATACTAGAAAGTATTCTTTGTGAAGAAATATAAAAGGCTATTGCTAAACCAAGGGGATTAAAATACTTTGGCGATGATTTCCCAATTTCACTTGATAGCCCCTCAAAAATGATTGAGATGTTGAGTGCTTGGAGAGTACCATTTTTAGGATCAACACAATGCAGACTGATTAATAACTGCATTGTTAGTTTGAACAAACCACCCTAGGAATTTTTCTTTTGAAAATATGCTTATATCATTATAATTTTCTAGTGTGCCATATTGAAAGAAACATGGTATACAAAAAAAATTCCATAACAACCTCTAGTTATTTGGAAAAATAAAAAATGTACTTATAGAAGTGTTTGTAATTTTTTTACAAAAACCTCCATTCTAAATCATAAAAGTTTTCATAGAGGTTATTTTAATACATTTGCTCTTAAATTTACACTAAAACTTCCATAAAATCTTCCTTTAATCTCAATTTCATCAATAAAAGATAAATATTTTCTTCCTAGATACCTATGATCCAATCTACCCTAAAATCAAAATCATTTCTATTATTGCTACAAAATAAGTTGCATTATAAACATCATATTCTTCAAGGGTCCTAATTTCTCTTATACTAATCTACTCAAACACCAATTTCTATCAAAAACCTACAAACATATAGTTGCATTTGTTGGACTCCAATCATGATGACCATCAAAAGACTACTTTCATTATGAATGGGTTGAAGTGTTATTAGTCCCTTCCCTTCGGGCTCATAGGGACTATAGTAATCRGTTTTATAAGGATCTATTAATATTKCACAGAAACCAAGAATTTAACCTAAATTTTTTCCAAATTCCTAAATTTTTATACTTGCATTTGATATTTTATCGTAAGTTTTGAGTTTGGCATCTTATTTGGCCTCATATTGAGGAAAAATTAGGCTAAAATTTCRCATACTTTACCTGGTTTGAACTTGAACTTAAGAAACAAGGTACAAGATGAATTAATGATAACTTTCAAGTTAGCATTACTTCCCTACCATTAAATGTTTTCCTATGCATAGTCCATATAATATGTGTTAGGTACATCTCTATGTGGCAGTAGCTTCACAAGTGTTGAACAGCTTCACAGGTGTTGTGATATTTGTTTCAGCGATGGAATTTTACTATTCTTTAACAACAGCACCAAGGAGCTAATTTTCTTCCTGCTACAGATGAATCTCAGGAGGATTTTGAGTAATGTTACATACTACTTGAGCAGTGTTTCTCTTGGAATTTTCAAGTGGGTTGTTTCTGTAATTTGTAAGTAACTTCAAGCTTCAAAACCCACATCAAATTTCTCTTTGTAACTGATTTTTTGTTGTGATTTAATCAACATCTATGATATCCATGAATATGTTATTTGTTTATGTGCATGTCTTGTCATATTTTTTTCATGGTATGATATGCCTCCATATTTGTGACTGTGGATCTCATCTTGTGAGCATGGATTTCCTATTGATAACTTTCATAACCCTTCATCTGTGTGTGTTAGAGGGAGGGTTGGGAAGGCATATAGGGCATTCTTTCTTCGAAAATTTTACCCTTCATGTAACGCTCTAGAGCATCTCTCTTTTACGAAAGAGGATCTCTTATAGAAATCTCCCATGTGATTTACCAGCTATGCTTTCTGGTGCAATTTACCAACTATGCTTTCTGGTCTTTTTAGATGTTCTTCGAAAGCACACACGATTCCCATTTTTGTCTGAAGAAGTTTCCAACTCTTGAAATCACCAAAACTCTTCTCAAGAAGCGTTGAAATTTGAAGGGGGGCATTGCATTCTAGGTAGACCTATTTGAGAAACTTTGAAAGACTTCCCAGTTGTGTTAATTATGAGGCTGTTGAGAAGCACTGAAATATTTTTTTTGGATGATGTGATGTACAATGTAACTTAAATTTTGTTGGATGATTCAAACATTTTGTTTTCTTGCAACTCACTTTCTACGTTTTTTGTTGGTTATATTCACCATTTGTCTTGTCTTTTCTACGCCTGCATAGTGCCCAAGTGATATAATCCATCACCAAGTATTTTCTCCATTCATCCAAACACTACATAAACCCTGTGTAATGTACCCCAAATTTACCAAATAAAAAAAGATGTATTAGGGTCATTAAACTTCTTTCGTCGTTAATACTTATTTCAAAACATTCCTTAATTATAAATGCATAGTTGTTCTGCTACTTCTTTTATCTTCCGGAACTTACACTTATCATTTCTTGACACATGTGCAATGTTATGTAGATTAAAAATTAACTCTGGAGTTGCATCGAGTGACACCATAATCATGTTTTGTACCCATTACAAGGAAATATGGCTATCCTATACCCTATCCATGAATCTACCTTAGTGTTTATCCATTGTTGTATAAGTACATTGATTCACTATGCACTATCTTATGAGTTTCTTTTCATAGTTGACAACATTCCTATTCTCATAAAATAAGAGAGAAAAAATAGTTTAATACCTAACTATTGCACCCCACTTTAGTAATTCCACCATGTTTGTGCTAGTATACCACAATACATACTATAGGGATTATATAAATATATAAAAATGATTTCTAGTATAAGGGTATCATTTAGTATATAGGTCGCATGTGTACTGTCTCCATTATTATATAGTTATTGCTAACATAACTCCCATACATGCATGTGTTAAAACTCAGAGTTTTTGTTCCTACATGGTTGGTAAAATAAGTTACGTTTCTTGTCATTAGACATCTCCCCAAGATAACAGTCATTGGCACAAGTGTTAATGAATCAGAACTTAAACGCAAAGCCTTAATTAGAAGAGAAGGTAGTGACTATAGTTGTAACCCTAACCGAGTGGTATAACACCCGCCATAATTTGATAAGAGGTCTACAGAAGGTATTGCAGTCGTGACTTAAATAAAACCCTGCTTAAGGCATGTATGGTGTTCTTTAAATGTACTTCCCTGAGCTATCGCTCGACCACCGTGCCTAACGTATCCCTGTGTAACATCCCCAGCCACCAACAGGTCAGGAAATGCCACTACTTGGAGACTTCACTTAGCTCCGATACCAAATTGTAACATCCTCGGCCAACACAGAGAGTGGTTAATGCTACCATTGTGGAATATACCCTTATACAGATAAAATGAATTTTAATCGAAATAAAACACATAACATAGAGTTATTGTTACCATTTAGATTCAAACAATATTAAAAGTAAATCCACATGCAACGGAACACATGATAACATTCAAGCACCAGTAGCACAGACATGCATAACATATAAATTAAGCACAGACTGATACTTATCTTTTCAACTGTAGTAACACCAACTTAGTGCATACCTTACATGAACCTCCCAGTCATAGACCACACTTCTCATCACACTTAGCAATGGGTCACCCCTGAGCTGGGACTAAGCTCCACCCAGGGAAAGGGAATCCTAGACTAGGTTGAGGTTACAGGAAAATACACAGTGCCACCTGAAGGATTCTCTCTAGGAGCCTTCTTACACCCACTACTCACAGACTCTCATTCCCCACATGCATGTTCCACCTGGGAGTATACACATTCACTGTCACACAATCCATTGGTTTCTTCACCTCCCTCTCAGGGTCTCGACAACAGAATGAATTAGGAATTCTCAGAGCTCCGTAGTTGGTGTTGGAATCTCTCTAGGAGAAAACCACTTCCCAACAAACTCTCTCACCTGGAGAGAGTTGCTCACAGGCCTGACAAACCACCTCTTCAACCATGGACCTGAAAACCCACTTCTTCAACCATTTTCAACTCAATTCCTGCAAGGTGAGGATAACAACAACAACAATAGAAATTTGGTTAACTCACAGGTGACARCAGCAATAGGAATKTGGGTATGGACATCCAAAAACAGAAAYAGTCCACACTAAGACACAACACGACTCACAGGTTTTCCACTATTTTCAGGGTGYGTGACCAGGAAACAATACAAATGTAGACACAGAGRAAAAATGGGTTCAAAYGCCCTAKATCCCATCGAACTCWGGCGGAGGATGACAGAATGGGAAGCCAACCCAACAYCGTTGGCTTTCCCAGCTATAAMTGCATGCACCYAGGTTGACACCTGTCTTCCTACAGTCGCATGCACTCCACTTAGCATACATTCCTTTTCCAGGAACTTAGGACAACATTTGGTCAATGTGTCCACCTTAGTCTTTTAGGAAATAATAATAAATTATTATCCCCTTTAGAGGTAAGCCCCCTAGATTAGCCCCTATGCCCAACACTTAGCCTCCTCCCTTACCCAACCTTGTGGAAGCTTAGTCCCCCATCACTCTTTCTTTGTTGTCGGTCTACACACAGTGATGTTTATATTTTATTAATGATCTACATAATTACATATACAAAAATCAGGCGCATGGCCTTAATACCTAGGCTCTCCGGCCTAATAAACACATAATCCCATAGCTTATAAACACTTGGCTCACCAACCTAAAAAACATGTTTACAATTCATATATACAACTGAGGCTCATCCTTTGGGATATTACAATCCCCTCCCCTTGTTTTTGCACTGTCCTCGGTGCAACTCTTTACATAGCATCAGCAAGATTTCCAAACTCTTCAAAAAGATGTGAGTATTCTTCCCACATAGCATCTTCATGCCTCCATGTTGCATCCTCAGGACCGTACTCGGTCCACTATAACTTTACAATCCCTATGACTCGATTCCAGAGTTGTTTTCTCTTTCAGGTCCAATATGCACACAGGATGCACTTGCAAGACGCCTTCTTGCTCCACCTGAATCACATTCCAATCAATAACATGATTAGCATAAGGTATATATTTCTTAAGCAATGAAACATGAAACACATTCTGTATAGTCATGAATGCAGGCAATGCAAGCATCTATGCAATGTATATGTATTTATATATAGGAAATTCTAATAACATTATAACGTGTATACAAGATACACAACATACAATAAATAGAGAATTGTACTTATCGTTTGATTGAGAAGACCTTCCACATCAACATGGTCTAGACCAAGGTACCAAACCTCGACATCACTCCAACCAACTAAACCTCAATGGCACTCCAACCAATGGTCTCTCATTCCCCACATGCATGTCCCACCCCAGGAGTGTACACTTTCACTGTCACATAGTTCATCGGCTACTACACCTCCCTTTCCTTGGGCTTCAGCAAAGGTCAGCTCAGGAAGTCTCAGAGCACCGTGGCTCCAAGAGTTCCAACTGCCCTCATAGGTTTCCAATAAGCATCTTCCCCAAGCTACTCTTTGTAGTCCACATTCTAGCTTTAATCAACATCATCTCATCTGCATCACCCACATGCAGTTATCATGAGAAAACATAAACGAATTCAATTAGGAACTCTAATTAGTTCAAAAAGGAATTCAACTTTTCCCCCAAAACATGAAATTCTATTTCATAAATCATCTTGGTTCCTACCATCTTATGAATGCAGCCATCCTTGTGGTTTTCCACAAGCACCAAACTGCATACCATTTTCCTGCAAGGCTTCATCTTGCATACTGCCAACAATTGTTAGTATTTCCTGTACATCATAATTCAATTGCAATATGTATAGAACCATATGTATTCAACTTGGAATTGTCTACATCTATCAATTCAATCATAATTACCAAACAATTTAATAAAATAGAATGACTCGTCATTCTATGCATATGCATGCTCACAGTAATATATGTAAGTTCATTACTTATTTTTCTAAACAAGAAAATTTCCTATAGTCAATGCTCATGTGACTACTTGACTTGCAACTTTCCTGTTGCAATGTCTAACCCTCCCTGAAATGTCCTCAACTTCATGAGTTAACAACATTTCATTTGTTAGTAACAATTATTTCCATGCAATAATGTATATGCATGTACTTACAAAACTCATTCAACTATTGAATTTAGTATACAATTCTATCACTTACTATGCATGAGCGCAATTCTCAATGCATTCATCATCAGTGCACCTTGCATTGAATTACATAATCCTCTTTATCGCAGTCATGTATCTCACCATCCATGATTTGGAATTCTGGCCAATGTGTTGACACATTCTCCACACACTTCCTATTGTCTTCCCAATTAATTGGATGCCCTCCTTTTCGACCTGAACACTACACCAAGAATATAATTATGTGGTATTCATTAGTGCTATCAAAAAGGTTGCAGTCCAAGTTTTATTTAAAGGTAGGAATATTTTCGTACCTCTGTGGTTCATAACCTTTCCATATCTGTACCTTTCGATATCCAACCATGTCCTAGTCTCATACATGACTAGCTTACTGGCATTCATTCCTATAACAAGGTCTTATCTTCTAATTCTTTGATTATTACTCCATAACCAAATTAACATGACATTCTACTATGTCAGTGTGTGCATTCAGAAGCTAAAAAGATTTGAATTAATACAGGCCTCCATCCTTTACCACATCCGGTGGTATGCACTCAATAATATAATCATATGATTTTATATAATAACTCTAGCTGAGGAAATTCTTACCTAAATTTCCTTTCAGCAGTTATGCAAAAAGAGTAATAAAACACATACCTGCATGACTTCCATTAATAAATTTTATACTACCTGAATTCCTGATGGTAGTAGAAGCTTTCATGCTTCTTTTATCAAAATTATAACCAACACTTCATCTCTCTGTTTCTTCCCTCCTTATGCAACAACATCACCAACAACACTTGCAAACATGTAAGCACTCTTTCCTCTGGCTGACCCAACAAGTCATAACATACTTTCTACCACAAAAATTATAGCAACTTCTTTCCCATGTGCAACTTTTCCTTGCTAATCCCAGAAGTTTTCAATTCTTCCCAGATTCATGAATCTTCTTCTGCTATCATTGTGATCATTGTGCATTATTATTCCTATCCTGATCACTTTCAATGCAGTTCCCCCACCTCAGCGGGGTCTGTTGACCTCCCGATCAAAGGATCTTCAACTCTTATGAGTTGAATTGACTCTTCGAGATCATGATTAAACCCAAAACAATTATACATAGGCCCCCTTTTCTCCTTTAGGCGCAGGTCTTGTGATACACACGCCCTCTTCTTCATATGACCCTGGGCTATGACCTCGTGGAAAAATGCGATTGTGGGCATGGGAAAGAGTGGTTTTGGGACAACCCTCTTTTCTCCCCACAATTCACCTCCAACTTGTTGGAAGATTGGTTGTTGTCATTGAGGTCAACCCTAGTCATTGGTTTTGGAATGCAAGATTGATGAAGGTATTTGGACATGAAGGACAATGTATATGCATAAAAAAAACCAATGGATGGATATTATACATCATTGTTTTTTCAGTGGTAGGTGGCACGTCACGTGGATCCTCATGGTTGAGGAGAAATTAATTTTTGAAGATGACAAAGTGAATTGAAGAGGGAAGTACATGTAGGCCTTGAAGATAATTAAAGAAAATAATTACAAAATAAGAAAGTGYCAGGTTGGCCCTAATGTTAAAAGGAAGTGACATAAATGRTATAAATAAATATCATTATACATTCATTCGATAGACAAGTCAAATTTTAGAGGAAATCAGAAGTAAAGAAGGCCAKATTTCAAGGGAGGATGAAGTMTTTTGGTGATGTGTTCTAAGGTATGTTATTTACAGGTCATCTTACCATTTCCACTATAACCTTTTTTTMTAGAATTATTCAAATGGTGAAATTGATATGATATTGAGAAAACATATCAAGGTACCTATGGTAAAAGTTTCATCTCTTGATTCGCTATAATTATGGAGATACACTCTGTGGAAGATAGGGTTTTTGATCAGTCCTGAAGCTAGTCAATAAATAGGTGTTCCAGGTAAAATAGTCATAAATTATTCATAAAGAATTAAAATGAAGTGGGACCAATTTCATTGGAAACAATACGGACTATAGTTTCTTTTTTGTGAGTTTCATAATCTGATGTTAAATATTGAGCACGGGGAATTCTGTACAAGTTCACTCTCCTGAATAAACTAGAATTGAATAAAGTCTACCATTCTTTCTATAACTTCTTTTTGGGGAGGATTCAAGTAGTGAAACATGGAGGAGTTTCATAGAATACATTGAGTAATATTATCTAAAGGATCAAAGTATTCCAAGAATTGAAGAAATGTAGAAATTGGAGAAGTCTCAGGAAGCATTATCAGGTTCTATGTGATGATTGGTTGATGGTGATGATTTAATGTAAAGTTTTATTATCTCTCATATATTCTTGGGTGGAAGGAAGGGGAAAGGATGGATATTTCAAGCCTCTCTTGATATTGGAGTATTGTATCTTCCTCTTGGATTTTTATCCCTCCCTTTTTATTTGGAATGTATAGCTACCTTTGGAATTCATTACTTCCTTTGAACAATAACTATTGATTATTTCTCATATATTGTGCATGGTGTATTGTGGTGTATTGGTGTAACTCTTATATTATTTTTCATTTCTCATTAGATATAATTAAATGGTTTAAGAATAAGTTGAAAAAGGTTTTAAATTGTACTTGATACTGATTCAACCCCCTCTCAGTATCAACAATTGGTATCAGAGTGGGTTGCCTTCGGAATAGTTTAACCACTAGAAGGAAAATCCTGAGCAAAGATGGATGACCATGAGCACATTTCAAATGGGATTCAAAGATTTGATGGAATAAATTATGCATATTGGAGTGATAGGGTGAAAATTTACCTAACATATTTAGGAGTAGACATTTGGTACTCAGTTGTAAATGGCTATGTAATCCAAAATAATGCTTCAACCGATCCAAATGAGAAGAAGCTTATAATTTGTAATTCAAAATCCAGACATGTTATTCTAGGCGCATTGGCACCAACTATTGCTAGCAAAGTGATGGGATGCAGCATTGCTAAATAGGTATGGGACAAAATCAAGAGTATCTATGAAGGTGATCCAAAAGTTAAGTAGGTCAAGCTTCAACGACATAGAGCAGAATTTGAAAATTTGAATATGAATGAAAAGGAAGATATTGCAACATATTTTCTTAGAGTTGATGAAGTTGTTAATGATATCAGAGGATTAGGTGAAGATATCGATGAATCCTTGGTTGTACAAAAAGTTTTGATATTGTTGGACATACCTACCACACTTAGAGGGGGGGGGTGAATGAGTGTGGGGATCTTTTCCGAAAACTTCCCTCTTACACAAAAACTCCTTAGTTAACATTAAACATTTGCTCATTACTCATTGTTGTCATTTATAATCAGTTAGATGTGAATACATATTATAAATATATATCAACAACATATCATCAACAAATCATCTCCACAAGGAACACAAAGAACACAAGATGTATGTACAATTTTTCTTTTTATTATGGACTTCAATCCAGGGGTTTTTCAGCAATAACTAAATACAGTACAACTCTACAAGAGAACCAGCTCTATATGAAAGAATCAACTTACATTCTCAGCACCAACTGAGATGAGGCAACAATCCTCAATAGATATCAATATGTCAACATAAACAAGTGCATCAACCATGCACCAACCTATGCCAAACAACCTGTAATCAACATGTACCATAAACAAGTGCATCCAACCATGTAACAAGTGTATAAAAATCATGTTTCAACTATGCATCAACAATGACTCATCAATATGTAACAACATCATCAACTATACACCTCATGTATGTGCCAACTCATCAACTGCTTGTCTCAACCATGACTAGTTTTGGATTAGTCAACAACCCCAACTTGAAATAATCATAACTTTGTACCTGTAATGAATAAATATATGAAACTAATAAACAATGTTCTTCAGTGTGTTTTATGTAATTCCTCCATGTGGCACTACTTGTAACCTCTCAAAAAAGGATTTATAGCAAAAATGGTGTACCTTGTTGAATTCTAGCTTATTCTAGAGAGCGACCTTGCAGAGCGTGCCCCGCAAAACATTTTTGTTTAATTGATTTGAAACCATTATAAAACATACTAAATAAATACCCTAACCAGCACATTTTTTCTCACTAAATTTGGATCTGTTATGAAGAAGTTATGACGTTTTTACCTGAAACCCCTATGTTTGACTAGTTTCAGGACTAGCCAAAAACCCTATATTCCACGGAGTGTAACTCCAAAAATACAATGACCCACAAGATGAATTTGTTACCACAGATACTTGGTTATGTTTTCTCAATGGCATATCAATTTCACGGTCTGAATCATTATAGAAAAAAAAGTTATAGCGAAAATGGTGAGATGACCTGTAAATAACATACCTTAGAAAGAATCATCAAAAGAATTTATCCTCCCTTCAATTTCGGCCCTCTTTTCTTCACCTTCCTTCTGAAATTTGGATTATATATCCTTGTCTACCTCAATCACCTATAGATCTTCACTATTCTCAAGTGTTCCACACCAAAACTGCTCTAGAATCTCTCCATCAATACTCTAAAAGATATTCTCACAAGAAGCTCTCCATTGATCCACAAAAAGGATGATCTACAAGAGACCATTGCTATCTTATTTATACTTTCATCCTCTAGTTCACTTAACCCATTTTTAGGTCACTTAACCCATTTCTAGGTCACTTTACCTATTCTCCTTATTTTAGGGTTAACCACTTTCCATAAATAGAAATTTCTCCAATATTTTATCATTTAAATATTCCTTCTTGATTTTCTCATCTTACTTTATCATTTCTTGATTTTTTCACTTCTCTTTATTATTTAAATAATCCACCTTGACTTTGTCACCTTAATTTATCATTTAAATAATGATTTCTTCTTTTAGGTCACTTAACCTATTTTCCTTACTTTTAGTGTTAACCACTTTCCATAAATATTCCTTCTTGATTTTGTCACCTTACTTTATCATTTCTTGATTTTGTCACTTCTCTTTATTATTTAAATAATCCACCTTGACTTTGTCACTTTATTTTATCATTTAAATAATGATTTCTTATTTTAGGTCACTTTCACTTCTTTGACCTTGGGGGCTTCAAGCCTTCATGTTGGGGTCCTTCATCTTCGTAAGGCCATAACTCTCAAACCATGAGGGGTTATGTGACATTCCACATACCACCGGAAATGTCATGACAAGAACTATCCATCTAGGATAGTTTCACCAACAATTTCCTTGATCTTCATCTCATTGTTCCACATACAAGCATGGGTCCTCCAACCAT
>JASDQU010186528.1:684-20603 GCA_032191745.1 Picea mariana | reverse complement strand
AGAGAGCTGAGATCAAGACATGGTCCTTAATCATCTTCATAGGTGGTTCTTCATCTTCGGCTATGTGAGCATGTTGCCTTTTGTGCTTCCTCTTGTACTCTTCTCTTCTGACTGGACAATTATTCGCCTTGTGTCCCATCTTATCACAATGATAGCATTGTATAGATGATAGATCTCGTCCCTTGCGTTGTCCTTTCCTCTGAAAATTTCTTGAATGAGATTCTTGGTTGTTGAATTTGTTTGATGGTTGTGGTTCTCTATGAGATTCCCTTTTGAAGTAGGGTTTCTTCCTTCCTCCTTTTGTATGAGTAGCTAGGGCTTGATCATCGTTTCTTGCTAGTAGTGTTTCACGGTTGGCTACCCTTGTCTCTTCTTGGGTGCATTCTTCCCATAGGCTCTCAAACTGTAGTTTCTCCTTTCTGCCACATATTGACTGGATGAAAGCATCCCAAGGTCTTGCGAGACCATTTAGGGTTGTTATTACGAATTCGTCTTCGTCGATGGTGTCTCCAATCGCTTTCAACTATTCTTTTATTTCTGAGATTCGAGAGAAATATTCTTGAATCATTTCTCCTTTCTGCATCTTGGTATTCTTCAATTGAGTTCTTAGATTCATCTTTTGATTGATGTTCTTTCCTTCATATAGTTTGCTTAGAGAGTCAAACATTTCCTTCGGAGTCTTCTTGGACGATACATACGGGATCAGGTTGTCTTTGATTGAATCTGCAATGATTCTTTGAGCCCTGATTGAGTCCTTCTGATGCTTCGCTTTCTCTACGGCGTCTTCAGGTTCCTCCACTTCTTTGATAAATTTTGTTAGGTCATTCTCTGCAAGGATCAGACCGATCCTATACTTCCAGGCACGCAAGTTGTCTATGCCTTCTAGTTTCTCAACAAGCTTTGTGCTTGCAGACATCTTGTACTTGAGGCTACGAAAAATGACCAAAAATTGAAAATGCTTAAAATCAAATTTTGACCTTACCAGGAAGTGCGCTTGGTTGAGGCGAGTAGCCTGGTGTCCTTGGATCTGAGAAAATCCAATTTTTACCCCATCAAATCTGATCTGCGGATTTCTGGACTGGTGCTTCTGGTACTCTGGTACTTCTGGTACTTCTGGTACTAGTTTTCTGGTACTTCTGGTAATTTTGTGATACTAGGGTTTCACTTTCCGGGAGATCCAGCCACTGAAAAGGTGCGCTCTAGGTGCCAAATTGATCCTGGGGGGAGGGCGCAACTTTCTAGGTGTTTAAACTTTAGGGAGCTGAAAAGAGTTACTTTTGCAAAACCCCAATTTGCAGGTGTTGCAACAGTGACGTTTTTCCTCTTGCAAATTGTGCTTCCTTCAAGTTGGCTTTGATTCCATGTTAATGTTTATGCCATTATTATAGTTCTTTGCATTTCAATAGATAAGAGCATCATAAGAACAAGATCACTGAGAAATACACATTCACTAGAGACACGGCATTTATCCTGGGAAACCCTCTAGGGGAAGAAAACCCAACAAAAACTTATGTATCATAAATAGCTTATACAATGTTCAAGAGATAACTCAAACCAATACAGATAGTCCTCCCCAAGAGATGCACCACTCTTCTTCTCCTCTCTCTAACTGGTAATTGCAGCTTGCCTCATAAGATAATGAGCAAGTGAGTTGTTGTTTAAAGTGAGGCGCTAGCCTCCTATATATACAAGACTGGCACGTGTGAAAGGGTTTCACTGGCAGGGCCGACCTCTCACTCTGGGTGGGTAAACCCACCTTTAATTAATTCTGGGTCTTCAATAATAACTGTTGGGGCCGACTTCTTATTCTGCCTATTACAATTGTCCGATGACCAATCCGCAAAAGGGGATTTGGTCCTAATACAATTACCGACATGATTAATCCACAATGGGGATTAATCCTAATAATAAAATAACAATAATAATAAGAATGCTCTTCGCAGTTACATTATTTCAACACCGCTTAGTGTTGTGTGGATGTCCTTTGGGCAGTCAATAATCCTCTCAATCAAATCTGAAACCTGCAAAACCAGCAAGCTATGCTTGCTAGAAAGCTACACACAACCAAGAAAAATGATGGAAAACCCTTTCTTTTTAGGGAAAGAACTTTCCGCAAGAACAATAGAGTATATGTGTATATAAATGACCTAGCTAAACATGTTATGCTAGCTGAAAATGAATGTGTATGAACAGCAATATAGATGAAGAGTAAAGGGTTAGAGAAGTGGAGTGTATGAGTGCCTCAAGAGACCCTTCTCCTTGAAGGAGTTCCCAATGAAACCCTTGAAGTATAAACCTGCAAAACTCCCTTAAGTGATGTGCATACAAGAGATAATATGTTGTTGTATGTAAATAAAACGACATTTCAATCCTATCTAATACATCAAGATAGATAAACCCATAAGCATAGGCATTAATAGATCTACTTAGATAACACTTTACCTAGGATCAAAAGTTGCAATCACCCAAAGAAATTGATACAATGTTACCTCGTAAGCATAAGGAGATCAAGCATACACATTTCTCCTCTACTTATCCTCCAAAGTTTCTCCTTTATTATTACTCAAGAAAATAGATCTTGGAGAAAAAATACTCCAAAACCCTAAGAGCATAGAATGGAAAAATGGAATAATGGAGAGAGAGAGAATTGAAAATCAAGTAGCATAACAACAGCTCAATATATGGTGAGATGGGAGTGAGAAATAAGATTTATTTATACTTGGAGAGGCAAACCTACCTCTCTTGGATCTAAGCCAAGTGTCCACCACCAAGCAAATGAGTAGATCTCAAGGCTAGGGCGCACCACCTAGGGTTTGCACAATAGATCTAGGGTGTAGAAAAAAAGAGAAATGGTTGGGATCAAGCAAAAGGTGTGTGAGAGGCATGGGATCCGTGCCAAAGAAAGTGAAGAAGCACAAATAATTTTTAAAAATTATTTCAAAATTATTTGGTGGAGTTTCAAGAAGAGGGAGGGCGCACCTCTTGGGATGAAGTAAAGGGAAAGGAGGGTTGAGATGAGTGAGGTGAGGTTGGGATCACACAAAGTCATGGGAGAGGTTGTGGGATCTGTGCTAGGGCAAGAGAAAGAGCCTCATACAAATAAAAACGAATTTTTATTGGAGAGACACAAAAAGGGGGGCGTAACTTCCTTGGAAGGTGCTTCACAAGGGTGAAAAACAATAAAATGGAAGGAAAGAGTGAGGTGGAGGGAGTGGGATCACCTCTAGGGGTGACATGGAGGCTAGAGGGAGTGAAAACTCAAGAGAGGGGGCCACACTCAAGCCACAAAATAAATAAAAAAGAAAAACGTCAATCCCCCTAGGGGGGCATGATTTTTTAGTGTGGAGGTGGTGTAAGGGGTTAAACAAGGTTGGAAAAGGTTAGGAAGGTAATGTTATGCTTAGGGGGTCTCTCTCTAACCATCATTTCAACTTTTCACATCCTCTAACTCATTATTACAACTTTTACATTTTGCCATGTTTGGACTTTAGCAATTAAAATTGTTGTTTTAGACTAACTAACACTCTGGGTGGGCAAACCCATGGCTAAAGTTGTCCGACTGAGCTGAAACTTGGTCCATGGATGTAGGGGGTGCTATTCCATTTCTTTTGAGCACAAATACCCCTATCAAAAGTCCAAAGACCTAATTTTTACAATTATTGCTCAAAAATAATTAATTAATTAAATAATTAAACCTCCAAACTTAGGAAAATTTAATTAAAAATTAATTAATTAAAAAAAACTAACTTAGACTCGACGGAATCCTGCGAAACTTTCTAAGATGTCTTGCATGGTCATTTACAATGATTCCCTATAATAGTTACCAAAACATAAGCCCACTAGAACGTCGTTCACAACTTTGGAGGAATCATTGCAAGTGTGAGTGAAAAGTTCAAGGGAAATCAATAAGGCTGAAAAGCCACCTGAGGATAAAAAACCCTCGGTGAAAGGAACTCTCTCAGTGAACTGATCCCAAGGTAACTAACCTAGACATGACTCATGTAGACCTATTACATTATTAACCCACGCAGGGGTGCGAAAATTCCAATTACACAATAAAGTGTTKRGGTCAAACACTGCCCTGTAGAATCAAAAGTCTTTGACAACATGGCATCTGATGATGCATCTCTTCATGGCACATGAGTTGACCACCTATGTTRGAGAGGCAGTCAACAGCTATCAAAACTTAACGAAATTCCGCAAGACTCTAGGAGATGTCTAACATGGTCATTGACAACACTTCTAAACCTTAGTCACCCATTAGGCTCGATCATTAGAACATCTTTCACCACTTTGGAGGATTATTTGAGTSAAAAACTCAAAGATAATTAAAATCGCTGGTAAGCAAGATTAATTACATGAGGAAAAACAATAACTTGAAATTGAAAAACAACCTTACAACTATGGCACAATGTGGACAAGCCTACTAATTTTGTGCCAAGGTGGGTGAAAGAAAATAAACTTAAATGAAATAAGCAACTTTAACCAAGCCACTCAACCTTCTCTTTGTGGGAGAAGTGGGGCAACAATCTTAAGCAAAAAACATAAATTTAACTTTTAAGCTAGCCTTCACGATATTGCATGGATGGCAAAGCCAAGCACTATGCAAGGTGTGGGCGATATGCTACAACTAAATTACAATTTACGGATTTGGAAATTAAAGTAGAGAGAATGCAAGCCCAAGAGATTATCTTGGGCTGCTTACAATGCTTTAGAAGATTGAAGGGGAAGTGGGTTTTTGCACCACAACTCTTGGATGCTTCCTTGAGTCTTTTGGGACCAAAAACTGGTAACAATCCCCCTTAAAATGATGAAAACCTGCAAAACACAGCAATTTTTTCTAGCTGAAAAATGCTAAAAAGACTTGAAATAATTTGGTTTTTTGTTGTTATAATAAACAGAAATTATTATGTAAAAATCTGAACATGTAAATATAGATTAGATTGCAATATTAGATTAGAAAAATGCTTAAAATTGAAAGATAGATGGCTTAAAATAAAAACAGAAAATAAAATAAGTTTTGGATGGTTGGAAAAATGAATTTTCAAATCTGAAATCCACTCCTCCAAGCCTTTGGTAACCTGCAGATATGTAAATTCTTGCTACAAAAATCAAACAAGAAGGTGAGTATATCCAAATGGCTTGCAAAATACTTTCCAAACCAAATAAATACAACCCACAAAGATCTATAGCAATACTACCATAAATCTGTCACAAGCAAAATACTTTGCTTGGGTCTCTAAGTAAAAAATGCAAGCAAAGAAATACCAAAAAAATTGCAGCAATATTACATTAGCAAAAACACCATACCATTGCACCAAGAATACTCCAAATGCACACGAGATCCTCCAAAGCTTCACTTTTATTATCCACAAAATGTGGCTGCAAATACTTGCATCAAAATTACAAAGAAGAAAGTGGGAAAGGGAGAGAGGGAGGGGGAGGGGGAGAAATTTTGGCATAATGGAGTTGCAGTAAAAAATTGATGTCAAAATGAGGAGAGAGGGCTTCGTTTTATATGAGGGGGAGAGGAGAGACCTATCTTGGATGAGATACAAGTGTCATCCATCCAAGAGAGAGAGAACAAGTCAAGGAAGAGACACTTATACGGTTTAGGTAGTGTGTTAGGGTTTGAGTGAGATGTGAAGGGGGAAAACCCATTTTGACTTGTCATGGGGGGTTCTTCTAAGTGGATTTTTACTTTTCCAACTTAACAAATACAATAGAAAACATTTCCCCACTTATTTTCTTGACTTTAGACACTTTTACAATTTTTGGCTTTTTAACCTTAGCCAATTATTTGTTGACTTTTGACTGACTTGGACTCCTCATGGACAATGACCTAGCAAAACTTGTCCAATTGAGTTGAAACTTGGTCCAATGGTGCAAGGGGTCATAAGCCATTTGATTTCATTACTCACACCCCTACACAAAATCTACAAGGACAAAATTTTTACATTTTACATCAAAAATAATTAAAATTTCCAATTAACGGAAAATTTTAATTATTAAAAAATCCTATCAAAACTTAACGAAATTCCACAAGACTCTAGGAGATGTCTAGCATGGTCATTTACAACACTTCTAAACCTTAGTCACCCATTGGGCTCGATCATTAGAACGCCTTTCACCACTTTGGAGGATTATTTGAGTGAAAAACTCAAGGATAATTAAAATCGTTGGTAAGCAAGATTAATTACCTGAAGAAAAGAAACACTCGATGAAAGGACTTCCCTAATGATAAAGTCCTAAGTAACTAACTAAAAATTGACTTATGCTGACATATTACATTATTATTCCACGCAGGGGAGCAGACATTCCATGTATACAGAAAAATGTGTTGGGGGAAAACTGGCCTGTTGAGCCATAAATCTTCAAACATGTTGTACTACTAGGTACATATCTTCATGGTACATGGCGTTGACCCCTAGTTGAAATAGGTGGTCAACAAAAAGGACCATAAATTACCTTGTGTGAATGTCATTTTCAATCCAACAACTACAACCATAAAGAGACCAAATAAACAAAGCTTCTTGTCATGACCAATAGTTTATTAGGAAATATCTGACATAAGAAGGATAGAGTTGAAATGCATATAAGATAAATAATATATAATTGATAAATGAATAAGTGGGATGATTATCATGAGCCTTGTGATAATATACTTATATGCATTAACTAGTCACAAAGGTGAAGGGTCATGTCCCTTAGCTTATTAATTATTATTATTATTATTCCAATGATGTAACGTTTATTTGTGTGTTTTATATTCATTACACTAAAGCCCTTCAAGGATGCTTTGTCCTCGAAGCATATCTAAAAGTAGTTTTCTTTGTTCTCCCATGTAAATGTTTTCATTTGATGCTTTGTTCTTGATGTTGTCGTCGCTAAAGAAATGACATGATTTTGATTTTGTCCCCTCTTTATTTTGTTATTGTGGTTCTTCTGAATGTATGAAGAATATTGTTTATATTCATATTGATTTGGTTCTTGGTCATGATGACTCTTGAGATATTTGGATGACAATAAGGAATCTTTCTATCTTGTATCTTGATTTCAAAGCTGGAACATTTTTCATTTGTCACATTTGGTGATTCATCGGTTGATAACATTCCAACATAAGCATCATTCTGATTTATGAGATCAACTGGAGATATATGGTTTCCTTTCTCCAAGGTCTAGATTTTACATCTAATGACTTTTCATATTCAATTGGGTTAGTCATTTTATGGATCAATGATTCTTTGTTGGTAAGTTGTTCTAATTTTTCTTGTGGTGACTTCTTCTCATTCTTCAGCTTCTTGATTTGTGCAACCAAACTTAGATTATGCTTCTTTAAACGAGAATTTTCTTCATATTTCTCTAATAATTCCTTGTCAAATTTCTTCTTGAGAACATGAATTTGGTGTTGTTGTACTCGATCATTTTGTTCATATTTAACCACCTCGCATTTTAAATGATAAAGTTCATTGTTGAAGTGCTTTTTTCCTTCTCTTAATTTTTCTACACGTCAATTTTAATGGTAATTTTCTACAAATTCTGAAAAACGTTGTAGCTGCTTCTATCATTAATACCATARTTCTCATAAAAGTTATTTACTATCTTTAGTGATAATAATTGAGCACAAAAATATATGGATCTCAAACTCCACTTCAGGCTTTGTGACACTTCATTTGAAATGTACCTTTTCATTTGTAATCCCCTTGAATTATTTTAATCGACTTTGACTTGAATACGATAAAGGTGTCGTTCTCTTTATAACCTTATTGTTCCTCCAATTAAAATTAATGCGTTGATTGTAATCTTTTACCTTTACTTCCATCTCATTCAAAACATCCACATATTTTATATTCCAAACGAGCGCTACCAATGTAATGAACAGCTACTGGGGGCAGCGGCCTCGGCCTGCGGAGACATCGCGCGGATGATAAGTTGACGTTTAGAACAATGGAAATGGCAGCTTGACAGATAGGGTTACATGGTATTGGGAATGTTATGAAATCGACAAATGCGCCCCGTATGGTGTCCTCCGTATGGCGACGTTCTTCCATTGACAGTTATCTGTTTGTGACGTTCCAGTCTGAACAGTCATGGTTGATGGCTATTGACGGCTTGTTCTGGCAACGATTTGACCGGTAGTAAACAACCCGTATCTCCTGTGTAAGGACACGATGATTAGAAAGAAAGAAAGAAGAAAGAAAGTATTTTTAACGTCCACGAGGTTAAAAATAGCCTATGGGACAGAAATGGGCGACTCTAGTTTGCCGTTTTTTGGTGTCTATTATTTCCTCTTGCCCTCAGCGATACCACGACCAAATGAGTGACTGCAATAGGTCAAACCCAATGCAAATAGACCCGCTGCGGTCTATGTCAGGCCCCGAATTCCTCAACGTATTTGAAATGTTTATGTATCAGCACCTTCAATAGCAGCTTATGACAGTAGAGTTCCCAATATCATGGCTCCGACAGGCATTATTTTCTTACATTTTTTCCTTCTTTAATGCCTCGTGAATTTTTGGACAGTGGATAACCTCTGCGAACTTTTTCCTTGGTTTTTGCTGTTGACTTTTTTTCTACTACAGCGATCTGGCAGCGGAATAATCTGGCTCTCATTATTTTCTTCTACGGTGCTGTAATTGTCCTCCTACATTTATAACCACTTCTATTTTGTTGATTGCCATACGAGATAATCTTTCTTCAACAGATTTGTGGTCGATCAGAGAAGCTCTTAGCCAAAAGCAGCTGGTTTCAATAGAAGTGTACAAGTTCCCTGAAAAGAGTTCTGATACCAATACCAATGTAATGAACAATGGTTCATATACAGAAATATCCAAGAACACTAAGTTGAAATCCATATAGGATAAATAATATAGAATTGATAAATAAACAAGTGAGATTATTACAATGAGTTAAACTTTTGATACCAATACCAATGTAATGAACAATGTTTCATTCACAGAACAATGGTTCATTTACAGAAATATCCAAGAACACTAAGTTGAAATCCATATAAGATAAATAATATATAATTGATAAATAAACAAGTGAGATGATTACAATGAGTTTTTGATAGTGTCCTTATATGCATTGACTAGTCCCTTAACTTATTCTTTATTATTATTATTACTAGCCCAGCCACTTACCATGTGGCTGATGAACACCGAGAGCCGCCCACTGAGAGACGCCCGATATCTAGCCGCCTGCCATCTTGCAGTGCGCCATATACGTGGCAAGTAGGTGAATAATCTGTGTTACTCTGTGTTAATCAGGTGCCCTAATGATTAACAGATGCAAAATGACATACGTGGAGGTTATCTGTATTAATCCTAGCATTTAATTTGTGGACACGACGAAGAATATTCTTGTATGGTTAAATCTCACACGTACATTGCATATTTTTAATTAAAAGACTGATTAATCTGGAAGTATATTCTTGTATGGTTAAATCTCACACGTACATTGCATATTTTTAATTAAAAGACTGATTAATCTGGAAGTTTTCAATAGGTATACGCCTCTCGACGTAATTATGATGTAATATTTGTGTATTCTATATTCATTACACTTTATGTCAATTACCATTTTTTTTCCAACCTTGAACAGTAGGTACGGGAATAGTTAGTTACCAACAACAAAACTAGTAGAGTTTCATACGATGTCCATGTTCCTAGGGTTCCCATCACATTGCCTCTCTTGGTGGATAACCAATCAGCATTTATTTCTTACATTATGGACGCCCTTGGCTTATAATGTGCTTGTATCTTTCTATAGTCCAATTGACCTATATATATCATCAATAAACATTAATATTATAATTTATTTCATATAATTTAATTATATGGAATCAACTTTAACTCACTTAGTTCTCTTATAAGAATGTACCTCAAGAATATCTAGTGAATAACATAGAATGATTATCATATTCCATAAACCCTAGGGTATTTAGACTCGTATTAGTGATCATATATTTCATTGATCATGTATTTCATTTTGTACTCAGACGAACCTGAAGTGATGATATAGAGATCCCTTAGGTCAGGACTGCTAAATTTAGAATATGTTTTGACACAGCTTCACAGCACACTAGCAGCAGCTCCTATTAGAAAACTACATAAGGAACTTAAGTGCTATGTTGCCCTCCACTTAGATAAAAAAATGAAATTTTCAATTAATCGGTATTTAATTTTACCATGAAAAACAAGTTGTGAGCACATGTAGTAAAATTGAGGAGAAGATGGTTGAACAGAAGAATTGTGTTGAGAATTATGTACATCTTCTCTGACACTTTTTCTGATCATGGTATGCATTATTTTATAATACAAGTATGATTCAAACAGCACATGATTTAGTTATAAATCACAGTATCAATATGATTGTTACTTGTTCAGTACTATCCTGGTTAAATTCGGATCAGTGAATCGCAGTTATGACTGAGTGGTTTTAGTAGTACCAAAAGGCACAATTGCTGTCGCTTCTGTGTTCGGGCATAGTTCGAGTCACATATATGTTTATTCCCAAACAATTATAACACTAGGATACCCTCTTTACTTCTAGAAAAACAACGAATTAAGGATACAGACAAAATGTAATGATTCTTTTTGCCACTTCCTCGTTGTTTTTGGTTAAGATTTGTAATCTAAAACCTTTATGACAAGTGAGAAACCCATAGAAAATGCTAGATGAAAACTGTATTTTATGTGGGCATGAATATGAAAATTACCAATATAAGCAGTCGATTATTTGATTGTTCATACTTTTCAACAGCCTTGTCAACTGGAAGTTGAGGAGGTATATGACGAGTCCTTAGCTGAGCTTCCAGGATCGTATCATTCAATTCACTACAAGTCAAGGACTAGAGTTACCTATACGAATCATAAACTTTCAAATGCCAACAAAGCACTAAAAACCGATCATCTAAACTGATAGTATGTTCCTAATTAAAATAAAGGAGCAGAGGTTCTTACAGATTCAATTTTTTTACTGGTATTCCATTAATGAATAGTAAAAATGTGCCACGTACATAAACCAAATCAGTAACTGATTCTCTGGTGTGTTTTCAGACATTTTTTATGACAATAGTGTTACAAGAAGCAGTTTGGTAAATTCACCCTTCAGTAGTTGTAAACTATCTTTTGCATACATTCATAAAATTGAGGATATACAACAAATAAAGGGACAACATTTGTAGAGACAATCTGACAGCCAATCATCTCTTCTCCTTCATATCATATCACAATATGAACTTAAACGAGTGTGCAAGGACATATGTAGAATAGACAAAAAGCATCTTCTTTCCCCATAATTGAAAATCTATAAAAGGAGATCTCATTTACTTTGCAAAAGGTGGATTCATGAGGGGGAAAGAGCCCCCCAAGAGATAGAGTTGTTATTGTGGATTCATGAGGGGGAAAGAGCCCCCAACAGATAGAGCTGTTCTTCAGTTTTTTACAAGTTGATTGTGAAAAGGTTAATGTGGTTTGAAGCTTCCATTCTTCTTCTTTCTTGAGATCATGTTCATATGCTAACACTGCTGTTTTTTTCTTTTGAAAAATACATCATATATTTATAGAAAAATTATTTACATCAGCAAAACAAAAAAGCAGAAAGGTATACACAATGAAGCTTATATCCTCTTCCTCAACGCTACTAAAACTGAAATAAAATCAAAGTATGCATTTGCATCTAGAGACATAACATCCTTAATGAGCAAAAATCCTTTGGACAACCACTGCATACATACCTCATCCCTCCACAAATTGTAGAAAGAAAACAAGGAACTGACCTCACTATCAAAAGCATATCCACAAGAAATCTTCCAGAGGGAAGACAGAGCAAAGATACACAGATAGTGCCAAATACCAATCAAAGAAGAACGGACCAAATAGTCAAAATCACCAAGAAGAGCTGCACGCCAATGCACCGTTTCTTGAAGAAAGACCAACAACTCCTAGGAAACTGGCAATCCCAAAACATGTGTTTCACTATTTCAGAACAATTGCACATAGGGCAGAGACCATTGGAGAGGCCACACTTCATCAACCAGGCCTTGGAGGGGAACCCCTAATAGAAAACAAGCTATGCAAAAACCCACAACTTGTAGGACAACTGCACAAACCCACTATGCAAATGATGAATCCACCCATCCTCTGAATCAGAAGCCACCCAACAAGCATTGAGAACAAGGGAAAGGTCACAGTGCTAATGCAACATGGAGTAGAGATTTCCGAAGTCATATTGTTGAAGTGGCAGACCAAAGTTCCACCCCCAATCCCTCCAAAATGGCCCTAGAATGGAAATATTCAATTTGGACACATCCTCCAATGGATAAGTCAACAAGTTCAGTGATAGTGGGATGATCAAAGGAAAGCAAGCCATTGCAAATGAACCAAAGTGAAATAATCCTTCCAAGAGCATGCCATTGGGTACCAAATATCCCACCAAAAGAAGATACCCTTCGTACTCAAATGCCAATCCTGGAAACATGGAAGCTCTACAATACAAGTATCCTACAACCTCCAACTCCAAATAGGTTTCCTCACCAGATCCAAACCAAGTCTACTGCCAAGGCTATTCCATCTAAACAAACTCGCAACAACCTTTCAAGCCACCTAGGTGCCCCTGAAGATATACAAGCTTGAAACCTAGAACTAGTACAAAAAAGAGATAATATCATACAAACCAAAGGCCTCTTGGACCTTGCCCACATGTTGTGTTGTCGGCAATTTGTGTTGCAACATAACCTACCAAGGAGAGCTACCCTGCAAAGGATGCACGGCCCATTGAGTAGAAAGGATACTCTAGGCATTAAAACTAAACCCTACTGAGAAGTCAACATGAGACATAATAAAGGTGAGTGTTGCCACCTAATCCACACCTTGGGTCATGTGGAAGAAATCTTCAATCCATTGGGTGTGGCCTTGGGGGCAAGTCTCAAGTCGGGCAGCTGTCATTTGACACTCAACTCCTCCATCTAGGCTAACTCCTAGCGAAGCCAAGGGGGCTAGTCCCTAAGAAAGAATCTAAGGCTAATTAGAACTAAGTACAAATGATAAACAAGATTGTTCTAGGACTTAATATGAGACAAAAGAAAAAGCAAATATTCTAGCAGCATATAATGATCAATGTTATCGGAACCGGACCGATCGACCCCAAAAATGCGAAACCGGACCTGACTAGAAAAAAATCGGTAAAAATAACTGGTCGACCAAAAACTACATAAAATATTCAAATTTTGAAAAAAAAAATATATTCATGTGCATCAAGATGAATCCAAACCAGTTATTCACAAATATGCAAAAATTCTCATTTATATAGAAAGTAAGAGTGCATATAACCAAAATAGCACCGAGTGCAATACTGCAGTTTTTGTTATAGTTTGATTGATTTTATAGTTAACTTCTAGATGGAAAACGCGGCTTAAGATCTTATCATGTTGCCTCTCTTTCTACAAATTTGGTGCTCTATTCACTGTAAAGAGTGACAACATTAAGTTGGTTGCTTTGTGATATTTTGTCTTCTAGTAGATTTTTCTCTTAGTTGCGTATACATCTAGTT
This sequence comes from Picea mariana, assembly GCA_032191745.1. NCBI lineage: Eukaryota > Viridiplantae > Streptophyta > Pinopsida > Pinales > Pinaceae > Picea > Picea mariana. The sequence goes on along the minus strand of JASDQU010186528.1, from coordinate 7,049 downwards.
GATGCAAGAATTATTACTATTGTGTGACAACGTATTTATTTCGTTGTGTGGGCCATGAGTTAAGTCATGAGTGCATTATGAAGAAATCATTAGGAAGTCCTAGTTAATTGGGTGAATAGTTGTGTTCCGCTACTGCCTTGTAGGTGGACCTACATGTGTGTAATGATATCCCCATCTTTAATGAGTGGAGGCATATTATTGTATGTTATTCATACCTCCATCTCTGTTGATCACATTGTTGAATTATATAGCTTTGGAAGTTATTTTCCCTATTGTAACTAACCATGTAAATAAAGTTTTGATATAGTGTTAGCTTTATGTCAAGCATCAAACACATGACAAGTGTCAACCTTATGCCAAGACAACCATATGCCATGTGTCAACCTCATAGCACCTCTAAGAGGGTTGCTTAGGGCGATTATAGTGACTAGCTTAGGGAGGCTGCTTAAGAGAGCTGCTTAGGGCGGTTGGAGTGGCCAGCTTAGGTGGGCTACTTAAGAGGGTTGCTTAGAGTGGTGGTATACAACTATCATACAATCTTAAGACAGCAATTTAGAGCATCCTCTAGAAGAGACGAAGGAAGTGACCTTTGAGAGCATTAGGAGGTGGCTCTTGGGATCTTTAGGAGGTGGCTCTTGGGAACATTAGGAGGTGACTCTTGGCAGCCAAAGGAGGGCAGGTATGGCAGTTGTTATACAGTTGTCATACATTCTTAGGGGGTTGCTTAGGGCAGCCAAACCAACCAATAAAAAGGGACATTCACTTAACATTTATATACCTTTGTTTTGCTGGAGTCTTCTGCTGAGGCAAGGCATCTATTTGCTAAAGTATTTTTGTTGGTATATGACTGATATCTACTGGAATCTCCTGCCAATATATGGATGCTAGTTGCTAGTATATGGCAGCTAGTTGTTGAAGTATATTGTTGATACAAGCTCTTTATTCTTGTTGAAGTCTTATGTTGTTCCTTGCTGATATAAGGCTGCTACAAATACTGTGTTAAAGCTGCCATAACTCTGCTACAACAAGAAGGAAAGTCGGTTATCTTTTAGTGAGTTTATCAAGCTGTTACTATAAGTGTTAGTTCAGCTATTTGTGAAGTTTGTAAGTGCTAAAACAAAGGTTTTGTTTCAGCCCTCTGAGTCCTAGCTAGTTAGTCTAAACTCTTGTACTGGTATTGTACTTTGTTGAAGAATCTAAAGAGAAGTTTTGGCTAGGTTTTCTACCCCAAGAGGGTTTCCCAGGATATACTTGTGTTCTCTCTGTGATTGTCTCACTTTCAGTGATCCTCATATATGCAAGATGTATTGGTATGTTGGTTGTATGCTGTAAATTTTTAAATTTACCTACATGAATCAGTTTTTAAACATGGTATCAGAGCTTTCCTGAAAGAAGCCATTTCCACAAAGAGTTATTAGATTTGTGAAGGAGACTACGGTATTTCAGTTTTTTGAAGGAAGTCAAAAACAAGGACAAGATGATGTCAAGCACTAAGCTTGATGAGAAACTTGACGAACCTGATAACTTCAGAGCATGGAAGTACAAAATATCCCTTGTTCTGGAAGAAAATGACTTATCAGATTATGTTATGGAAGAGGTTGCAGAACCTGAGGAAGAAGAAGCTAAAGGTAAGTACAGGAAGAATCTGATAAGGGAAAAGAGAATAATTGCAGATTTTATAAAAGACCATCTTATTCCTCATGTATCATCCTTGAAGACTCCCAAAGAGATGTTTGATGCTCTATCTCGTCTATATGAAGGAAGGAACATAAACAGGAAGATGGCTTTGAGGACTCAACTCAAAAATGTAAAGATGCAAAAGTCTGAATCTATTCATGCCTTCTTTACAAGAATTTCTCATATTAATGAACAAATTATAGCTATCGGTGACTCAGTTGAAGAAGTTGAGTTAGTAATGACTACTTTGAATGGACTTCTGAAGTCATGGGACTCTTTCATAAGAGGAATCTGTTCAAGAAGTTAACAAAGTTTAGCAGGTTGTGGGAAGATTGTGTCCAAGAAGAAGCAACGCTGGAAGAAAGAGAAGAAAAGCTAAGTGATGATGAAGATCAAGCTCTTGCAGCCCATTTCAGTAAAGGAAAGAAAAAGAAGGAAAATCATCCTCCACAGAAGAAGTTTCAGAAATTTGAGAAAGGTAAGAGAGACTATTCTAAACTCAAATGTTTCTGTTTGGCATGCTCATATTGTTGAAGATGATGAACATATTTTCAAGAGAGAAAGAAAAGAAGATTAAGATGAAGAGTATGTTTTGGTGGCAGCTCTTACTAATTCAGTAAATTATGATGATGAAACATGGCTTGTGGATGGTGGTGCCTCCAGGCACATGACTGGTTTTAAAGACTCTCTTTCAAATCTGACTAAGAAAGATTCTTCTCATCAGGTGAGACTGGGTGATAATTCTTCCTATCCTATTAAGGGCATAGAGAATGCTTTTTACAATTTAGATTCAGGAAAACATTTGAAAATCGAAAATGTTTTATATGTACCTAGTCTGCAAAAGAACCTCCTATCTATTTCAGGATTGGAAGAGAAAGGATTCTGAGTAGCTTTTGTCGATGACCAAGTTCTTATGTGGCCGACAGGAAATAATATTGATGATGCTATTATAATTGGTATACAAGAAGATGGGTTATACAAGTTAAAAGGAAAGGCAAATCAAGCCTTAGTACACGATACTATAAACCCATGTGAACTGTGGCATAGAAGGTTTGCTCATATTCACTATAAAGCCTTGTCAGTTGTCAACAAGATGGTGAAAGGCCTTCCAGAAATTCAAGTGTTCCACGATGATGTGTGCAAAGGATGTGCACGAGGAAAGAACGTGAAAGCCTTTTCCAAGCAGTGACAGTAAAGCAAAAGCAATTCTAGATCTAATTTATTCAGATGTGTGTGGACCTATGTCAGCCACTTCACTCAGTAGGTATGTTTACTATGTTTCTTTTATTGATGACTTTTCTCGCAAAACTTGGATTTTTTTCTTAAAGAATAAAGATGAAGTCTTTAGTAAGTTTAAGGAATTTAAAGCTCTTGTTGAAAATCTTTCTTAGAGAAAAATAAAGGTTTTAAGATCCGATAACGGAGGAGACTTCACATCTGGTGAATTCAAGGAATTCTGTAGAGAAGTTGGTATTAAGAGGGAGTTTTCTACTCCATACAATCCTCGGCAAAATGGTGTTGCAGAAAGAAAGAACCAATTAGTTATGTAAGCAATTAAAGCCATGATTCATGATCAAGATGTTGATGATTACAGCTGCGTGAGACATCCTCCAAGACACGGACTGAGTGAGTCGACCTATGAGAGAGCCCATGAGTTGGGTGTGCCCATGAGATGGGTGTGTTGTTCCTCTCTGAGACGGAGATGGAATGTTGTGTGCCCCTGTGTGGGGTGAGGAAGCCCATGAGTTGGGTGTGCCTATGAGATCGATGTGTCGTTCCTCTCCGAGACGGAGATGGAACGTTGTGTGTCCCTGTGAAGGGAAGATGCCCATGAGCTGGGTGTGTCGTTCTCTCTAAGACGAAGATGAAATGATGTGTACCCCTGTGAGGAGTGAAGGAGCCCATGTGATGGGTTTATTGTTCTCCTCTGTGTAGAGAGTTAGGATGATGGGATACTCCAGATGATTCTCCTATGAGACGCAATGAGATAGAGATTTGTTGACTTGGACATCCCTGTGGCTGAGCACAGGTAGACGTGCCCCTAGTGGTTGAGCACTAATGGGTGTGTGAGATCCCTTGCTATATTGTCCAAGAGTCAGACATACCTGTAACCCTAATTGTGATGTAAAGGGTACAGGTCGGCCCCACCATCAAGTGAAAGTTAATTAATGTAAAAGATAATTAATATTGTAATTATTAATTATATTCTGAATTATTGAGGTCGGCCCTGTTGTGCCAATAGACACCACTTTTGATGTGCCCAGTCTAATATAAATAAAGGTGATTTCCCCATTGAGGAAAGACAACAAGTGTGATTTTGAAAATTTCAGCAAGTACAAGTTCTAGGGCTGAAGTGCGCACCTCTCTTGGGCGCTAGCCTTCTAGGTTTTGTGAGCACCCTATTGTGTGCTAGGTTTAGGGTGTGGGAGGTCTTTCTCTTGAAGAATATAGCAAAGGGTTGGTTAGGTTTTCTTCCCTTGTTGAGAAGGGTTTCCCACGATACTTCTTGTGTACTTAAGCATAGTATTTCTTCTTGTGATCTTGGTTACTGCAACAAATTGTTTATGGTGTAACTACAATTGTTTATGGTTCAAGTAAAAATGCTAAAAATGGAATGAACTTCATGCTTGAGCTTAGCATAGTGAAAAATTAACATGGTTTCAAAGCATAGGTCTTGAAGAACCCATTGCACAAGCATCTACCTGTCATCTTTTCACTTCTGCAGAACCGTACGGCCCTCCTAGGGTTTCCAGAAATTTCGTACGACCCTCCTTTCTGAGGTGTTCCAGCACTTAATACTTGGACGTTGGGACTAAAAAGTGCATAGGAGTGTACGGCCTCCTTTAGCGCACCTCCAGCAAGTTTCACATTGCATATCCGAGCATTTTGATTTTTTGGCCCTAGGGTTTCGCAAATTTCTGAAGAAATTTTAGAATTAGGGTTTTTGCAACTCATTGAAGGAGCTCTTCAGCTCACCAATGTTCTTCTATCTTTCAAGGCTTATTGTTGGTAGTCATAATCCAAACAAAACCTAAGGTTGCTAGCCTAGCCTAGCCTAGCCATTAGGTTTTCTAACCTAGTTTACAAGGATTTGTTTAGAATCTAAAAATATGATGAACAGAACCATGATGGAAGACAAGCCTAATGGATCAAGCAAATTCAGTTCCTGGAAGCCAAGGGTTCAAAGACATGAAGTCATTAACATTTCAACACTCTCAGGTATGGTCCCTACCAATGATGATACTTGGTTAATTGACAGTGGTGCCTCCAGGCACATGACCGGTTATAGAGATCACCTGACTAATCTTGTTGAGAAAGAGACAAATCTACATGTTGTCCTTGGAGACGATGCCAGATATTATGTGAAAGGGGTTGGAACTTCTACCTTCCAACTAGATTCTGACATGCAGCTTTAGCTAAGTGAAGTACTATATGTACCTAGGATGAAGAGGAACCTTGTCTCCATTTCTTCCTTAGAAGACAAAGGCTACAAGGTTACCTTTTCCGAAGGAAGATTTCTTGCATGGCACAAAGACTCACATATAAATTATGCCAAAGTAATTGGTATTCGAGAAAGAAGCTTATACAGATTAACCATCAGACTAGTCCAAGCCATGTTACATGACACTATCAGCTTGAGTGAGCTATGGCATAGAAGACATGCTCACATTCATTATAGAGCTCTCCCAACTCTAGGGAAAATGGTAACAGGACTTCTAGAGATACAGATTCAGCATAAAGATGTTTGCAAAGGTTGTGCTCTTGGCAAGAATGTTAAAGGGTCTTGTTGACCGCCTATTCAACTAGGAGGTCAACTCCATGTGCCATGAAGTAATGCATCATCAGATGCTAGTATGTCAAAGACAGTTTGGTTCTACTAGGCAATTTTTGCCTCCAACACAAATTTTGTAAGCGGGATTACCGCACCCCTGCGTGGGTTAATATTGTAATAAGTCTACATGGATCATGTTAGGTCAGTTGCCTTAGGGTTTCTTCATTAGGAGAGTTCCTTTCACTGAGTGTTTTTTATCCTCGGGAGGTTAATGTGGCCTAACCAGCCAGATTAATCTCCCTTGAGTTTTTCACTCCCACCCAATAAATCCTCCAAAGTGGTGAAAGGCGTTCTAATGAAGTTATTCCTAGGTAGCTAGTGTTTAGGAATGTTGTAAATGACCATGTAAGACATCACACAAAATTTCGCGGAATTCCGTCAACTATAGCTAGGTTTTTTTAAGGTTCTGAATTAATTAAGTGATTAATTAATTAATTAATTCTGGGTAATTAATGTAAAACTTAGGTCCCGGGATTTGCAATAGGGGTATTTGTACTCAAAAGAAAGCTAATGATACCCCCTGCACCCATGGACCAAGTTTCAACTCAGTCGAACAAGTTTTGCTAGGTTGTTTGTCCGCTTAGGAGTTTTCCGGGAAAACAGCAATTTTAATTGCCAAACCCGGAACATGGGAAAATGTAATTTGTGTAATAATGGACCAAATCAAGTGAAGTAAGTGGAAATAATTTGAAGAGGGACCCCACCTAACCTACCCACACCCTTTACCCACCTTTTAAACCCACATTTAATTAAATTTAAGTTTTAATTATTTCCCCTTGTGAGCTCACGTCCCCCTTCCCACGTGAGCATATGTGTAAGTCATAATTTGATGTAATAACTCATTTATATGAGTTAT